>JAMKCH010012083.1:0-28335 GCA_023653785.1 Ophioderma brevispina | reverse complement strand
GCTGTGTTGACAGGCGTAAGCAAGTGTAGCAAAACATGGTACGACGCAAGCGCATCAACCTCAAAATAACGTTGATAAAGAGTGCATAATACCCTGTCTAAATTCTTAATTGAAACGGACAGGAACCTCAAAATCATGTCAATAAGCAGTGCATAATACCCAGTCTAAATTCTTAATTGAAACTGAACAGGAACCTCAAAATAAAGCCTATAAGCAATGCATAATACCCAGTCTAAATTCTTAATTGAAACTGGGCAGAAACCAATGAAATTGCATAAATTCCCACAGCAGTTTAAGAATTTCACATAATTTTTGTGATTAAAATTTTTAGGTAATTGCACAAGTTGCTATTTTCACAGAATCTTTTACAAGTGTAATTGAACTCTATTACATGATTATATTTTCTTATGTCTTTATATTTACGTTTCCATGACAATTCATGTAATGTGTGCGAAAATTAAACCACAAAATATACACTACTGTTGGTTTGTCTTTTTTTGTTTAACTTAATTGAATGCAATCTTGAAAAAAGCCTTACTGTTTGATGTCATTATTGTAATTGTTTCAGGGCAAAGCCGTCTCATCCTTATGTCTGGAAGGACTGGCCATTACTGTTAATATCATGTCCAGTCGTTACCCGACCAAGGTGGCATCTTTCCTTCATGCTGCAAATCCCGATGTTGATGAGGGTGATGTAGAGACGATGAGTATTGAAGATACTGTTCATCTGCACATCAAGAAATTTCAGGTGAGGGATTGTGAGGATGTTACATGTGTAATAGCTGCCATGTGATATATCTGTGTGCTGCCATGTATTGGGGTAGCTCTAAATTTATATTTCCTTGAGTCAGTGGATCTTGAAATGGTTCTTCAGGTGACTCATCATATGAAGAACCATTTTAAGAGCCACTGAACAAAGACTTGGCATAATAGTATATTTGATGGGAATTTCTGATAAATGGCAGTTTTTGCACTTACAACCTTGTTGTGCATGACGATGTGTGCTGCCGATATGGGTTGCACTTTCACCCTCTTACTATGGCTGACATGAGTTGTAGTCAAAAAAGACCTTCATGTGATGCATAACAAATATCAAAATGACTATTTTAACGAAGATTGATTTGGTCAATGTATACCTTTAAAACAATGATTTTAATAAATGGTGATGGGAAAGTCCCTTCGGCCTCTCTAAATAATATGCCGGCCGTTGGCGGCCCTTGCATTTTGTGGTTGTGCACCCCTGGATTTCTAAATATTTGAATGCAGAATAAGCAAACCAAAGGTTTTCTTTTCTTTTTGTGTAACAGAGGATGGTAATGGACATGTTGACTACTGATGAAGAGGATGCGTCTCTTAAAGACGCTGTGTATCTATGCAATATCATCTCAACCCTTATCAAACATCTCAATCCAGAAAAAGCTCAGGTATAAGAACATGTTCTGTTAAGTTTCATTTTGGTAATTTTCTTTGATTTGCCAAAATATTTTTCATAATTTCTTTTTTGTCACCACTGAACAAGTTGGTCAGTGGACTATGAAGCATTTGTCTGCATAAATGTTAAATTTGGCATGGACATGGATTATGTACTGTGCCATTACTGATCTATTTGTGGAAAAATAACTCAATAGACCATACTTGTTGAAAAATAACTCAATACACCATACTTGTGGAAAAATAACTCAATACACCATACTTGATGAAAAATAACTCAATACACCATACTTGTTGAAAATAAATCAATACACCATACTTGTTGAAAAATAACTCCATACACGATACTTGTTGAAAAATAACTCAATACACCATACTTGTTGAAAAATAACTCAATACACCATACTTGTTGAAAAATAACTCAATACACCATACTTGTTGAAAAATAACTCGATACACCATACTTGTTGAAAAATAACTCAATACACCATACTTGTTGAAAAATAACTCAATACACCATACTTGTTGAAAAATAACTCAATACACCATACTTGTTGAAAATAAATCAATGCACCATTAGTCTCAATATCTATTCCTGTAGTTTCAAAAGGAAATTACAGTAAATGCTATCATAACATTTTTGCAAACTAAAAATTTTATATTTTTCAAATGTTGTGCCCTTTCAACAACTCACCGTATCTCCTTGTACAGGAGCGTACCATTGTTGATTTGTTATTAACCCACATGCAAATTAGTGTGTCACTTCCGGCGCAGTATTCATGGAAGTGCGTTTACACGGTGCGCTTAAGTCGATGCGCTATTCGTCACGTTTGGAACTCTGAGTATGCGCAAGGGCACCAGGTGCAAACTGCAAAGCAACAAACATGCTAAACTATTGCTCTGCTTTTATTTTGCTAAAATATATTACAAGGAAAGATTTCTGTCAAACTGGGAACATTTTAGTATTGTAGTGAAAATAATTATGTTCCTCTATACATGATATTAATAATTCTTAAACAGCTGTGAAAATGTAAGTAATTTCATTGGCTGATGCCCGGGTTCAATTCGTTTAATTGAACCCAGGTAGTACGCGCTGCGTATTGATGTTATTTTTAGGTTTAAGCGCTCGCGTCATACTGCGTTTTGCTACGTTCGCGCGCGCCTGTCAACGTTGCGTCTCGTTGCGTACGATCGTTGCGTTCAACGGGTTGTTCGATTGTTGTCACTGGGTGTGGTGGCAGTCCTTTTTTGTTATAAAGCATTGCGAAATTGGATTAAAGATGACCTTAAATGATAAAGCTGTTTAAGAATGAGAATAAAGGTATGATTTTGGGAACCGGTACTCTCTTTACGACGAATTGAACCCGGCGACACCATTATTTTTGCGTGGAAGAACTCGGCCTTCGGCCTCGTTCTTCCACTTAAAATAATGGTATCACCTTGGGTTCAATTCGTCGTAAAGAGAGTACCGGTTCCCAAAATCATACCTTTATTCTCTAAGTTTCATAAATTGTTGAAAGGGATTCAAACATGTTACAAATTGGTTCATCACAAATCGACAACGCTGCATCTGATACGTCCATGTATTTTTAAAAATATGCAGACACATGGATGCATCCTTGTTGATTTGTGGTGAACCATGCTGTAACATGTTTGAATCCCTAATTTAACTGCATTGTACATTTGTACAATTATTAAAATGGCTAATTCTGGACGGTTGTCTGAAACGGCTTGAATGGGTGCTGCAGCAATAAAGCTTCCGCAATATCAGAAATCCTTTTCTACACAGTTAGTGTCGAAATTGTTATGCCATAGAATTGATATGCCAGCAGGCATTGTATGATGCAATGTAAGTGGCTTTCTTTTGAAATGCTTTGATGATACAAGTCCCAATTACAAATTTCAAAATTGGTCAATATATTCTTTAATTTTTTTTTCAGTTTGCTCAAGTACTGTCATGGGTTACTAGAGTCTGCAAGGAGCAAAACATTGGTAGGTATATGAATGTGTTGTAATGTTTGTTGTATGTCCTTTTATTGTTCAGCTCAATTTTTGTGTCGCCTACACTTGTGCAGGGAGTCACATACTAATGTATGTCTGTCCATGTGTATGTGTATATGTGTGTGGTAAAGTTTCGGTTAACCTTTTTTTCAAATTGCTTGTGCATGGACAACTTCAATTGCCACCAAACTCAGGTCATAAGTGCACCATATAGACTTGCTTGTCATGGTAGGGTTAGTTAGTTAAACCAAAGTTTTAAATCCGGTTTTGTCCCCCACTAACGGGGGTGGCCGGATTCACCTCACACTCATACTGCTGTGTGAGGATTTGTTGGAGCAAAAGGTATTTGACCGGATGCCCTTCCTGATGCCAATCCACAGTTTTCGGCGGTGGGCCTAGCCTTTGGGCAACCATGCCCACCATGCAAGGCAGCATGTGCTGGATGGCTGCCATTGGCTGTCCAGAGCTGACGCCCTTGAAGGTAGATCTTCTTTTTCATTCTACTACGGTAACCAGCTACCCACCCTCATCAGATTTCCTTAGAAACCTGATGGGGGTGACGGTTTAGCCACCACCAACTCGGCCTGGGACAGGTAGTACTGGTTACCAGGATACCAGTAGCAGGCCCTCCAAGGTAACCCGACCTGAAAAATGTTACATATCAAGGTCAAAGGTCATTAGAGGTCAACCTGCGCAGAGAGTGAAGGATAGGTTAATCCTGAAAGCAGGGGCCACCAGTGGTTCTGTTTTAACTAAATAAGCATGAATAGTGCATGCTTGTGTGAATTATGCATGTTGTTGTCCCGCCGAACAACGTTCGGGACGGGGACTATAAATGGGGCTCTCCGTCCGTGTGTCCGTATGCTGATGGCCGTATGTCTGTGAGAAAAAGTTAACCCTGGATGTTGTGATAAAAAGTTAACCCTATGTGCTGATCGTTGAAACCAGATATCGGACACACAAAATTCCTTCGCGACATGAAAGTCCATCATGGAATGCAGCGTTTTGCAATTGAATAATTGGGGTACATGCGGTTAGGTATGGCAAATGCGCTAATTAATTATGCGTAATAACTTGTATCGCTTAAAAACGGTACATCAACACCCAAAATTCCTTCGCCTACCTGATAGTCCATTCATGGCATGACATCGTTTTTGCAATTGAAAGTATTTGATATATGCGGCTTAGGTATGAAAATAGGCTAATATTAATAGGTAATTGCTTGTGTCTCTAAACGGATACATCGGATAGGCAAAATTCCTTCGCTTAACATGAGACTACTATGCTATGGGGAGGGTGTTGAGGTGTTGGGGAGGGGGTGTGGGGTGGGTCCCTCTTTAGGGGGTTGGGTGTGGGGAGGGGGGTGGTTGTGGATGAGGGAGTGGGGGGTTGGGGACCGGGCCCCCCCCCGGGTAGGGTTGTTTGTGTTGCAGGGTGTCCATGGGACAGGACCGCTGGGTGTGCGGGTGTTGGGGAGGGAGGTTTGGATTGTGGGGGTTGGGGAGGGGTGGGTCTGTGGTGGGGTGTTGCGGAAGGGATGACGGTGTTGCGGGTGTTGGGGAGGAAAGGGGAGCCGTGTATAGGGTGGTATTGGGGGTTAGGGTTGGGTGTTGAGGAGTGTTAAAGAGGGGGGGGTGGGGTGTAGAAGGGGGGGTGGGATGAGGGTGGGGTGGGGTGGGGATGAGGGTGGGGTGTGGGAGTGTGGGGTGTGTGGGAGGGTGTGGGGTTTTGCGGGGTGTTGGGGAGGGGGTGGAGTGTTGCGGGGTATTGGAAGGGGTGGGGATAGGGTGTTGGAGTTGCATTTATCGCATGTTAGTGATCGCAACATTCTCCCTCTTCGGCGGAGACATATTTTACGCATCGCGTAAATACGCCCCCCCGTTGCCTGCCCCCTGATATTTCTAATAATAAGAAGAACTTTTTTTCACAATAATAGACCAGGTCAGTCAGGTTTACTTTGAGGGCCTGCTACTGGTATCCTGGTAACCGATACCTGTGCCCAGGGCAGAGTTGTCGGCCGGCTCTTAAACCGTCACCCCTCGGATTTCTGATGAGGAGGGTAGCTGGTTACCCTGTAGAATGAAAAAGAAGAGATTACTACCTACAAGGGCGTAAGTTGGATGAGCTAATGGCGGCCATCCAGCAATGCTGCCAATGGTGGCCGTGGTTGCCCAAAGGCTAGGCCACCGCCGAAAACTGTGAAATGACGTCAGGAAGGGGCATCCGGTGAATTGGTCAATTATTTTGCTCCAATAAATCCTCACACAGCAGTATTGCCTGATGAGGTGTATCCGGCACCCTCGTTAACGGGGACAAAACCGATTTAAAACTTTGGTCTAACAAAACTAAATAATAATGTGTGTGTGTGCTTGTATCATATATGCGTGCTTGTACATATATGCTTCTGAGGACCATTTAACACAAAAGAATTCTTTGAGCAACAGTCCTCGGAAGGTTTCCTTTTGTCCTCAGAAGTATAACAATGCCTTTATTTCGTGTTTGCTTTTTAGAGCCGAGGACACAGTTCCTTTGATGTCCAGTTTAGCAGGAATCTATTTTTTTAAGTATAAAATACTCTTTAAAATGGCAATAAACAAGATGACAATTTTCCATAAAAGTAATAGTTAAACCATGTCTGTAGGTTAAATAATAAAAAAAGTTATATGGCCAAAACTATGTTGCCTTCTGTGGCTTCAAAAAATGTGCGAAATTTTGTGTCCACCAATGTTTGTTCACCTCTAATCATGGCTTGCCACTATAACTTCTCCCCATGATATACACTGTTATAATAAATATTTTAAGCTTAAATTAGCTTTACTTTTGATGTCCAGTCCTGTTGCTTGAGTGTGGTTATTTTAGGCAGCAGTGAGTACACCCCAGTTAAAGCATCTTTACGAGTCTGGGTTTATAAAGAAAAAAAAATGAATATTTAATTTTTTTCCTATAGGCTTACACAGTAAAATACCCTGTCAAATTCTGCACACATGGCAGATTATGGTGAGCAAACTTTTGAAGCCCGAAGGGGCGCCCTCATGTCCCAAATGGGAGGCTCATCCTACCTTAGAAATATAGACGATACAAAATTAGGTGCGTGCGAGTGTGCGCACATGTGTGTTTGATGATGTAACTGCCTACTTTTAGTGATAGTCTCACCTGCGTATTGATTGATTTTGAAAAGTCTGTGTTTAAATGGTTGTATTATTTCCTTTGCAGAGGACACCAATCTACCAAGGCACTCATGGGTCTTCTGTTTAGTATTCCTTCCAAGCCAAGATAACATCATATTATTGAGGGAAATCGCAAGGGACTTTACAGTATCTGGGTGATATTGACCAGGTAGGCTTATGTCAGAGTGTCAACAATAAATGGGCAGTGGGCATCCATAGCAAATAAGATTCATTCAGAGCTGAGTTGTTTCAGGAACAGAGTTTATGAAGTTTGGACACTTTGCTGCTATTGGGTCCTAGAGTTTAGTTTACGTGCTAGCATTGTGTCTTGTCCTGCGTTATAAAACCCACATCTGTTTATTCTACCTTAAACACAGTAAGCTCACAATAAATGTATGACCTCTCATGCCTAATGTGTATTACATATATAGGAGGTTCGCTAGTTAGAATCGCTTCTGCCAAAGTATATGCCCAAATTCACTGGAACTTTCACACGATCTAAGAAATGTATTCTTGCTTCATGTTTTGCAAGTTTCAATATAAAATTTCATTTGAAAGATATGCGGTGCTTTTTGTTTATGAGACCATGTCAGAAATATCCAGAAGTTGCCTGTGCACAGGGATTGGCAAATTCACCCAAGTATTTTGTGTGAGAAGTTACTGCAGGTTAGGGCAGCGTGTTACTCAAGTGTAGCATTGATTCGGTCATTCATGAAGTTTGTCACATGGACAATAATTAGCATATGGTAAATAGGGAAACTAATAAATGGTCACAATACTCTAGTTTAGTGTGGTAAAGGCTGTGGCCAATTTGTTGTGGAGATAACTAACAGCACGATGGCCCATTACCTTGTAAGTTACAGCATTTGTTTAAAATACTTGGGGTCAGGTCAGGTCATGTTTCCTTTGAGGACCTGCTACTGGTATCCTTGTAACCAGTACTACCTGTCCCAGCGCCAAGTTGTCAGTGGCTAAACCGTCACCCTCATTGTAAATTATTAATAAGACATCTAGAAGAAGTTCATAGAGAAACAGTTGTAAGAATTCAAATGTTAGTCCTTTAAAGCATAATAATACGGCTATCTCTCAGGGTGGCAACCAGGCCATGTGTGCTTGTATTACTGGGTTGCCGGTTTCAAATATCAGTGTTAAGAAATTGCATGGACCCATTGGGTTCCTAAGGAAATCTGATGAGGAGGGTAGCTGGTTATCCTGGTAGAATGAAAAAGAAGTTCTACCTACAAGGGCGTCAGCTCTGACGAGCTAATGGCAGCCATCCAGCACATGCTGCCTTGCATGGTGGGTGTGGCTGCTCAAAGGCTAGGCCCACCGCTGACAACTGGATTGACGTCAGGAAGGGCATCCGGACAATTATCTTTTGCTCCAATAAATCCTCACACAGCAGTATTGCTGAGGGTGAGGTGTATCCGGCCACCCTCGTTTAGGGGAGACAAAACCGGATTTAAAACTTTGGTTTAATTAATTTAACTAAACTTGCGTATGATATCCATGAGGGCTGGGGTTAATTTATTTATTTAAATTTATTTATTTAAGCATTTGGCTAAAAATACATCAAGAAATAGTATGTACAAATAAAAGCAGATGAAGAACATAAAAATTAAGGTGGCACAGTGGGCTAGCCTGGTGGAGTCAGAAGCAACAAGTCGCTATCACCAGAGGGGTGTGACTCCACCAAACCCACTGAGCCACACAAATACCAAAACATTACATGTAAATATTGCACACCAAAGGTATTCCACACTCCGGCCCCTTCCAGTCTGATTTACACGCACGCACGCGCGCGCGCACGCACACACACACACACACCACACACACATACCCACACACACCCCCCCACATACACCCCCAGACTAGGAAGTGGGCCACTGAAGGGAAAGCAAGAAACTTGTAAATGAAATACTTTATAAAACATAAAATTGCACAAATTTAGTTATGAGTCCATCTCTTCAATACTCAATTGTGTAAAATTGTTTTTTAAAAGAATTGCTGCCAGTGTTGAGAATGAAATATTCCCTAATTGATTTGGAACCCCAGACCACAATGGAGGGAAATTAACAGATATACAATTCTTGAAACTGTCAGTTTTGGGTGTGATATGGTGGTTAAAAAGAAGATCCTCAGTATGACGACTATTAATTGACCAATTACTGAAATAAAATGTACTACAATTGGTAATACAACTACATGCACAGCAGATAAATAAATAATTTCTACGGTCATTCAAATCCATTAAATTAAGCTGCTGTAAACGCTCCCTGTACGATTGTTCCCCCCTTTTTTGACCCAATAATTGCTGATTACAATGGCTTAAAACATGATAATATCACTGTTTTTATAGTACACTTGTAAAAGGATTGACAATCCTGTCTTGAACCCTGATGAAGATTATCACAACACAGTTTTATATTTACAAAATTGCATGTATAGCATTCAGTGTGCAAGTCAAGTCATGAGGAAGATACTAGGTGTTAAATAATTCTGCAACCGTGACAACAAATAGGAGACTTTCACAAAGTAACAATTTAGTGTGTACAAATATCCCCCATATCAAACATATATCAAAAGGTGGGACCCAAGTTATGACTTGTTTTATGAGTGAAAAATACCATTTTTAATTTTTCATTTAATATAAGTTGTGCATGCATTAAGTTGAACAGAACTTAGAGAACTTAAAAAAATATATAATAATGATATATTGCTGAGGAGTTTCCCCACTGAGTTTGTGTGATTCACAATACCAAATATAAATGTTAATCAACTTATAAAACTAATTAGTATTATTGTATGAGCTTATATTTAGAGAATAAAGGTATGATTTTGGGAACCGGTACTCTTTACGACGAATTGAAACCAAGGCGATACCATTATTTTAAGTGAAAGAACGAGGCCGGAGGCCGAGTTCTTCCACGCAAAAATAATGGTGTCGCCGTTTTCAATTCTTCGTAAAGAGAGCACCGGTTCCCAAAATCATACCTTTATTCTCATTCTTAAACAGCTTTATCATTTAAGATCATCTTTACCCAATTTCGCAATACTTTACGGCTTAAATACAACAAGAAAGGACTACCACCACCCAGTGACAACAATCAAACAACCCGTTGAACGCAATGATCATACGCAACGAGATGCAACGTTGGCAGGCACGCGTGAACGTAGCAAAACGCTGTATGACGCGAGTGCTTCAACCTAAAAATAACGTCAATGTACGCAGCGCGTACTACCTGGTTCAATTGTTGAATTGAACCCGGGCATCAGCCAATGAAATTGCTTACATTTTCACAGCTGTTTAAGAATTTTGTATCAAATTTTTAAAAAAATATGTTTTACAATAATACCCAAATGAATGGTGCCTTGTAATTTCCATTAAAAAATCAGGAACATTTCATTTTTACAAGTAAAATGTTGCACTGCCAATAATTGCCAACAAATTTGGGAACCCAATTCAAAACTCTTTGCCTTATGCGTATATTGATGCAGTACTTTTTATATTGCAATTTTAAATTATTTGCAATATCTTTAATTTGGAAAATAACATTGAAGGACAAGTGAAAGACTTGGTGTTAAATAGCCTGGATATACAAACTGTGGTGTTACTTAATTGAGAACTCTCTTCCATGATTTTATTCATAGGATGTTGAGGTTGAAGACGGGACCAATTACAGTATTGTGAACCACAAGACAGCTGCACCAACAGTTCTGGTAAGAAAGTAGCAAATTAATATGCCTTATCTGGTTATATTTTTGTGCTGTTATCTTAAAAAGAATAACATAGAAATGTCTTATTGTTATCCCCCTGGCTTGAAAAGCAGAGGGGGATTTTGCGATAATGCGCATGTCTGTAGGTATGTGCATGTACGGGGATGTGTGTGTTCCAGTTGGGTTAGGTTTTTGTTTTTCATGTCTTCGAAAAATTTATGTCCGATATACACCAGACTTGGGGTTAAGGTGCAATAGGGGTTCCTTCATGTGTGGATGATGTCAAAGGTTATGGACCAAGGTCAAAGGTCATCTGAGCTCATGTTCCAGACTGCCATCTTGCCGGGGGATGACGCAAGTTTACTTGCAGTATTTTTTAATTAGTGTTGTTAATTTTGAATCAAATTATGGTTCAAGAATGTATTGCCATTAATATATCTTCACAATATTGAAAGATGTATTATGTACTTGGACGATGCAATTTATCAATCAATCATCCATTATTACCAATACCAAAAGTCAATGACACAATGTTGTGTGAGGAAACTATAACTGTTTATGTGCAATTGAGACAGTTTGTGGCTGTCAACTGTTTGTTACCTCTGTCTTCACATCATATGTTACTTTCGACAGCACCTTTGACATGGAACATCACATTTCTATATTGAAAAGGGTACAAATCTCACCAGCATTGCCCATGCCCTAAGGAAGTGTTTGTGCATTATAATGTTATGACATGTCAAATGCCATTGAAAACAATTTCATTGTTTGTGGTGGAATTTTCTGTGACCCTAACAAAAAAAAACCTGTTACAATATGCAAAATCCAACATGGTTAGGGTACAGTATATTCCCAGGGTACTGGCTATATCACCCTGAACCCGAAGGGTGAGGGGTGATAGGCCCGTAGCCAGTGCCAAGAGAAAATAAGTGTGCCCTTTTTCCATGTAGTAAGGTTTTATTATGCCTCATATGGGACTATGGGGGATTAGGTGTAGGGAGGGAAACAGTTTCAAATATATCCTAGGGAAACTGGCAATAGCACTGTAATCGAATCAGCCAATGAATAGCACAAGTTTGTTCTGAATATTCTTGAGGTGTACCAAATATATTTTATATTTAACAGGGGTGTGAAATGTTTCCTGATTGAAGTTGTTAGGCCAAAAGAGTGGATTATTTAACCATGGTAGGAGTGACCGGAAGAGTAGTGGTGATTCACACCTATTATATATTAAAAATAAATGGTGGGTTACGGGTCTAAACCTGCTTTCCTTTAAACCCATCTCATAAATATATGGAATAATCTTGTTAAAAACATGTTTGTGAGATCTTATTGTGTGGTGTATATACACTATGTGTACAAAAACAAACATAATAAGATTCGTTTTATATGTTTAAAACATTAACATGTTGTTCACATTTTAATTTTTCTTAAAGGATGAATTCGATTCTTTGTAGAAAAAGTAAATATGAATGCGTATTTGACAAAGATAGACCTTACATGCATTCTGGTTCATCAAAATCCATAAATTCATGTGTATTATGGTTATCTTTGTGATTTGTTAAATACATCTATGATGAGAAAAACGGTGTGCGTTATTTCGTGCAACCATGCATGATCACGTCGGATTTTCTAGGCAGGAGACTGTATCGTATTCTAGCAGAGACATCGGTGCAGCGCGCTCTCAAAATACCCCGTACTATAGCAAGAGGTGTAGGGTATGAGCCGCTGGTAAATGGTCGGCTTCTTGGCGTGAAAATTCAGTAATTACAGGGCCTAAAACCTTTATCATATTAACAGATAAAAAAATAGCATGCATGATCTCTAATTTATTTTATGATAGATTTATGCACGCCTCTTATCTTAATAATGATGAATATAATATTAACTTATAAGGCGAATCTAGTATGCGGGGTTATAGTGTGTGTTAGTAGTATGTAATAATCACTCATATCCGGGAAGATTCATTGTTTAGGTGGCCATGAAAAAGGGCGGTTGAAACAAAACTGCCACTTATATTTAATATTGTATATTTGTAGAGATTCTGGTGTAAATGAATCTGAGGGGATTAGGTTTATTATTCATTATTTTGTGACAGTTTATTCTCTCTTTGGAAACATGGTGGCTCTGAAAAAGAGGCTCGTTTTGGCGTATTTCAACGCATAAAATCATGTGTGGTGACTTTGTCATTGCTCACGGCGCTGGTGGGTGGTTGGAACTCGTGACCGTGACAGTCACTCTTGGTGACCCCCGGCGGAGGGTGAGGTCTTCGTAGTTCTCTGTAGGTCAGAGACGATCTACGGTCGTTTCTACGGCGGTGGCCGCGACCCCTGCGTGCACCTCTATGGGTGACGGCGAGGCGAAAGTCACGGTGAGCTGTATTAGATTCTACCGCATCAGACTCGGCAGGACCGCTTTTTTACGGCGGGTGATTCGTCCAACTTAGCAGTCTCAACACATTCACTTACTTCCTTAGGGAGAGCTGGCCTTTGAGTTTCTTTGGCCTGGGGTTCTCAACGTGTCTGCGATGTTTTTCCCCTTTCTCCAAACAAGCATGCCTACTTTTCCGCTAGACGCTGCAAGAGACTCATAAAGCAAATTTACAGTGTCCGGTGCGGGGAAAGAAGCTACGTCCGATCGTATCTCAGCTCTAACTCGCTCCATCTCCGCCGAGAGAGATGTTCTATCTAGGTATAAAAACATCTTGAATCTCGGTCAGGTACAGATCGAGAAAGGAAAGGAGTGGTGATGCTTGGTTTGGAGAACTTCGAATTCTGCAGGAAGCTTGGTAGGTTACGTCCATTCCATGTGGAAGTTGGGGAAGACGCCTCTTCAGCTTCGGGAGTTCCGCAACGATGCATCCCTCCTGGCTTTAGCACATCGGTGGATCTATTCTCCATAGTGCAACTTAGCCATCATGGTTTCAGGACATTCCACCCTAGATTGGGGCATATACTTTCACCTTCAAATCCAGGGGTCGTGGCTTGGAAACCAAGCCGCGTGAAATGTCCTTCTGTCCATTTACTGGCTGTGAGTCGGGGAATTATGGTTTGGAGATCGCTAGTCATCTCCCGTCGTTGTTATAATTGGCAGCTTCCATTGTGACATAGGTACAGTCGTATCTGAGAAAACCTCGAACATGACGAACTCTTCCCCTGAGTTTGCTTATATACGGATCCTAGCAAAACAGTTTCCGTTCTTTTAACCAATAATCGAATTTTGTCTAGTCAAGTTGTCGATGATTGGATATGCAGCCACTTTCGACTCATGCTGATTGGTCATTTTACGGATCGCCAGTTTGGCTTGCAAGAAACGTGTTTTTCTAGGATCCCACTTGAGTACCATTAAAAAGAGGGGGAGCCAATCGGCGTTCCGCATGCTTTTGCATGCATAGCCTTGACGCTGATTGGACAATCGAAGGATCTGGCAAAGTCAGGTTTTATTAATTAAGTCTGAATCTTCCGATCGCTACTAACCATTCATCCTTCTCCTTTTATAATGAGTGCAAGTTATGCCGTTAGGGAAATGGTTTTTTGCAATAATTATAGGGAGTTTTTTCGCTAAAATTCACCTTCTCCTTTTATAATGATTGCAAATTATTGCCGTTAGGGAAAAATGGTTTGGTGAAATAATTATAGGGAGTTTTATTCAAGCAGAAATGATAAAACATATGAATTTTAGGATGTGTGATAATAAAAGAGTTATTCACAGTCAATATTGAAAATCATGTTAGGTTGTATTCTTGTTTTTTAGTCAAAAGTGAACGGCTCTTATCAGGCACATACATGAAAAGAAAAACAATTGAGAATTATTATCACAGCCTTTCCAAATTTTTCATCCATTTCTTGGTAAATGTTACACTCATGTGAACGGCTCTTCGAGCCACCTTCTTCATCGATGTAAATCATTTTCTATGAATAAAAATATAAAATGATAGGCATAGGGCCTATATATTCATTTTAAAGTTAGAAATCGATTATATTCGATGGTCAATAGAGATACCTTCTAGAAAACAAAAATCTCGTGTTAATCATTTTCTATGAAATAAAATATAAAATAATAGGCCTAGTCGAACGATCTGTATTATATTTTATGGTTAGAAATCGATTTAATCGATAGTTTAAGACGATTTAGGTTCGTAGTCGTATGGATGTTGAAGAATAATGAAGGAAAAGTGTTGAATCTAAGAGGTGAAGATTCTGTATAGGTACGCCGGGTTTAGCAAGACGCAGCGTTTCTGTGGAATCATTTCCTTCATAAGTTTGCTAACTGCCCAAGTTTTTCATTATAAAAACTTGTATTACATTTACAAGAAAATGTTCAAAAACAAATGAACCAAAAGAAATGTAGGCCTATATTTGATGTTCGGGTCAGGAGATTTATATAGAAAGATTTTCGCAATAGTCTCGTTATATTTGAATATTACGTATTTCCTTGCGTGAATATAGAAAAACCTAGGCCATAGGCCTAGTGCGCATATCGATATAATATTAATTATATTCTTGAAGTTTCAACATGTGCGGTGCCTTGTCTGTGCCTCGATTTTAGAGGAAAAAATCATCGTGAAACTCTGCTTCCATATAAGATCTGCAGGACTTGAAGTGTAGGGGTTGGAGTCAAATATTCATCATATTAGAGGCCTATCCATTTATCTCATCATGTTTGAGAAGCTTAGCTCTAACTAAAAAATCTGGAAGATTTTTAGTTCTGCTGTAAGCAATGATAGGTCTTTCTTTGAAGAATTCTTCAAAGTTTGGTTGATTTGTATGATATGCCCACTATTTCAAAAATGGCCGTTCATAATGGTTTTCCAGATATATGCGGAGATCGTAGGGTTGGTTTGTGTAGGACAAGGCGAATCTCTTAGACTTGTCATTGTGAGTGTGATATAGTCTTTCCTATTTGCGAAAAAGACTACATCTGAGCATCTCGATCTCGATGCTGATATCCCTTTCCAAAAGCTTGTACGAGTTGTTCTGTTTCCAGATACGTTCCAGGTTATTGCAATTTCTTGCGTATCGGTACAGTTGTCCCAGAAATATAAAACCGCGGAAGACTGATGGGATTGTGAACAGGGAAGATATTGAAGGTAAACACCATGTTTCCGTTTCGTGGTTATTGACATTAATATCAAGGATGTCGATTCTCTGAATTCTTGGAACCTTAAAATTTCAAGTCCAAGAATTGAATTCCTCATTGAGGGATGTACATGTGAATTTCAACGATGGGTGAAGATCGTTGATCTGATTCATGAAGTCCTCCAGCTCTTTGGAAGAACCTCTCACCATCAGAAGGGTATAAGACAGTGACGTGAAAACGCTTTGTGATAGGGGGGCTTAGTTGTAATGAAGATTTGTTTTTGAACAGTTTGTTCACAACTAAACAAAATTAAGTTACACTAGTTCTTAATCCCATAGGGACCCCTTCTAGCTGAAGGTAGAATTGACCATCAAACTCCAAAGGCATCCTGTGAGGACTAGTTTTTGGAGAAAGCTTTCCCATGTATTTTAATGGGGGCATTGGTGGGTGATAATAGCGATTGTGAACGATTCTATGCCAGATTTCCCCTTGTACCTGATAGGCCTCCTCTTGAGGTATGGTGTAACATACTAATATGTTACGAATTACTGGCTAGAATCACATTCTCAGGAAGCGTAAGATCTTCATCTTCCTGATGGGTATCTGCCGTTGTCTTTGAGATAGTTCGTTGGTATGGACAATAGGCAGTAGATAGTGATCTAAGAACCATGAGATTCTATTTAATGGACCACACAACCTGAACATCACCGGCGCGACCAAATAAATTTATAGCAGACTTTAGGTTTTTTGTGGACATTGGAAGCATGAAAAATGTTGGTGTTATTTTTTCAAGCTTGTCAAAGGATTCAGGTAATTTTGAGGTGGCTTGTCAATGCATGTGCATTGTACATCTCTTCAATAACGTAAATGATTCAAGTTGCATGGTCTGGTGTCAGATCGTTATCTAGCTTCATGTAAGAAAACTCTGTCATCTGTGACGAGACCTTCACTAAATAATCTGTTTGGACATGATACATTATCCCTACTCCCGTTGTCATTTTTTTCAAATGATCTCGGATTATTCGAAAATCCCTGATGGCTTTCATTTCAGCGATAGATAGATTTGGTTTGACATTTGATCGGAAACTTTGGTTAATTCCGTTCTAAAGCCTTTCCAAAAAATTCTCTAGAGCGTTGCATTGTTGGACTGGGTCCATTTTGATTGATTATGAAATGGGATGGCTCCCCTTGCATTTCTGTTGCCATAATATCTTATACGCATGGTTCTGGTTAGGGAATCACAGGACTCCATCAAGGTTTTTTTGTTTGGCTTATGGAAGTCGGATGAAATGCAAACCTTCTACCAAGGCAATATCTTCTAAGTCGCTCGTGAGTAATAGAATAGATTCAAAATATAGTCTTGCTGTGATCGCTTGAAGTTTGTTTTTGAATATCTAGATTGCTTTCTGTTCTTGCGACTTTTATTCGGTTGATCTTCTGTTCTTCCTTCATCTTCGGGTTTTGTGGACTTGAACTCCGGAATTATGCCCATATTGAAATCGTATATATATATTTTTTTCAGGAAAGTGGTAGATCACTAAATCAGGATTTATGTACACAATCTGATAATATATAGCCGCATCTCTTGTGAGTGTCATAAAGACGTGCATCACAATCTAGAGTTCTAAACCGTTCGTCCACGGGGTGTGATGCTGGATATGATGGTTGTTTCATTTGTTTTATTGGTTGATTCTGGGCTTGCAGGATGGAATGGTTCAAAATGCCATTTTCTTAGGTGCTGTGCTTCTTAAATGTTTAAAATGTTGATATTATCATGGACTTGCAAATTGTGATGACATTTTCATGTCAAATGCATTGAATATAAGTAACCAAAATTGACCGGACATTAATAAGATACGAAAAAATCTTGGAGCGAGGGATGGACAAGCTAATATTCCCAAAAAATATTCATTATCCGGAAAATATTAGATGCCATACTAACAGCCGCTGCACACTATTTCCGAACAAAATGCTGTGAAAACATTTTGAGGATAAAACCATCAATATATTAAAAATAATGGTGGGGTATGGTCTAAACCTGCTTTCCTTTAACCACTCATAAAATATCTGGTCCATCTTGTTAAAAAAAATGTTTGTTGAGATCTTTATTGGTGTGGTTTGTATATAAATAATGTGTATAAAAACCATAATAGGATTCGTGTTATATCTTTTATTTTAAACCTTCACATTATGTCACATTTTAAATTTTCTTTAAAGGGTGGAATTCGTTCATTTGTAGGAAAATATAAAAATAGGAATGGGTATCGAACAAAGATAACACTTACAGCCATTCTGGTTCATTCAAAATCCACTTAAAATTCATGTGTTGGTTTGGTGTGTCTTGGTGTGGTGAGTTAAAACACTATGAGAGGAAAGGAAGGGGAAACACGGTTGCGTATTATAGTGTTCTACCATGCATGATACGGTCGGATTCTCTAGGGCAGGGGGAGAACCAGTATAGTATCTAGCAAGAGACATGGTGCAGCGCGCATCTCAAATCCCGTACGATACGACAGAGTTAGGGTATGAGCCGCCGGTAAATGGTCGGCTTCTTGGCGTGAAAGTCAGTAATTGCAGGCCTAAACCTATCATATTAAAGATTAGAAATATGCAGCATGAATCTATAATTTTTTTATATAGATTTATGCCGCACGCCAGCACCAGCATCATGATTTTAGGCGTTGACAATATGCCAAAAAGGGCTCGTTCAGAGGCCACCATTCTTCCAAAAGGAGAAATAAGACTGTCACAAAATAATGAAATATAGAACCATGCCATCAAGATTCATTTACACCCTGAATCTCGACAAATATTACAAATTATAAGATTAGGGGCAGTTTGTTTAAACCGGCCCTTTTCAGGGCCACCTAACAATTAGTAATCTTCCCGTATCTGAGTGATTACATAATAACACACACTTAACCTCATTACTAGATTAGCATTATATTTAATCTTATCTTCAGTAATTATTAAGATAAGAAGCGTGCATACATCTATAATAAAATAAAAATATAGATCATGCATGCAATTTATCTTCATATTGATAGGTGTCGGCCTTTGAATTACTGAAATTTTCAAGCCTAGAAGCAGACAATTTACCGGCGGCTTAATTACCCTAACTCTGTGGTATAAGTACGGGGGATTTTTGAGGATGGCGCGGATGTTGCACCAGTGTTCTTGCCGAGATACGATACGGGTCTCGCCCCTAGAAAATCACGACCGTTATAATGCATGGTTATGACCCGATAATACGCCACCGTGTTTCCTCATCATAGTGTATTTTGAAATCTCACAAAGATAACCATAACACATGAATTATGGATTTGATGAACCAGAATGCATGTAAGGGTATCTTTGTTCAGAATACGCATTCATATTTTATTTTTCCTACAAAATGAATTGAATCAGCCTTTAAAGAAAAATTAAAATGTGGAATAAATGTGAGGGTTTTTTAAAAACATATGAAAAACGAATCTTATATGGTTTTGTACAAATAGTGTATATACACCACACAATTAAGATGCAAACAACCATGTTTTTAACAAATTATGCCTGATATTTAATGAGATGGGTTTTTAAAGGAACGCAGGTTTAGACCAGTGACCCACATTTTTTTTAAATATATAAAAGGTGGATATTGAAACCTTTGTAGGAAGGAGTGACCGGAAGAGTAGATGGTGCTTCAACCTCTCTTAGTATAATTGATGTATTTTGGGCTAATCCATTGATCGGTACATGTCATTAGGTAATTAGAGAATGAAGGGAACAAAAGATCGATAATTGGTCAGAGGATCGGGAATTTGGAGGTCATAGAACTAAAGCCTTTAATAAGTGTACTTTGGTACTTGTACAGTGTAGTCATCTTACTTATTAGAAGATTGTGTTCGGTGATTGGGTAAAAGACGTCCACATGATAAGAATGATCGATTTATTAACAGGCCCAAAACGTAATATATCGACTCCCAAAGTAATAGTAGTAGATATTTCCAGTGAACCCCGTTCTTTGTATCACACGTCCTTTGGATGTTGATGTATGATGGTGAATTTGATTGATGCAAATGGAAAAAAGATTCGGAGGTGAAAATGGGAATGTGTAATTAACACATTCGGCACGCTACCGTTCCATCTATGTACTTAACAAAAGCGTATGTGTGTACTTTGCTGTTTACACAAGGACAAATAGTGTACCAATAGTGATAGAAAAGTTTAAAGTTTAACTAAACGTTACTTGATGAGATGATAAGGGGGATCACCCGATTTAAGGATATGAGTTTTCATCTGATAGTTAGATTAGCTCACTCCAAAACCTCATCTGTAAGTTTTGCGCCGATATTCAACCCGTTTTGATTGCAAGAGGAAATATGTGATTTTGTAAGCACCCCCCCCTAGGGACTGTGTAAAATTAATATTGGTCGACCAAAATGGGGCACATTTTCGCTCTTAACTTCCAAACCAAACATCCTTTGGCTCTAAGATTTCACAGGGTAAATGAGAAAAATAGTAGCTTTCTTCTGATATCAAAATGTCGACCACTTCCGGTAAAATTTGGGGCTTCTGGGGACGAGGCTATTAGCGATCGTGCCATGGTCCTTTAACATAGTTCACTGGCATCCTGACAGTGCATATTCATGAACCAATCCAATATGGACATCTGTCAACATGCAGGCAAAAACTATTGATGCGAACCTCGACTGAGTCTGAAGCTAGCTAGCTGGGCGTAGTGGCTGTCAGGTGCAAGTAACCACAAGGTATGAAAGTACAGTAAGAAATGAAATATACAAAACAAATATACACTGGGAATTCAAGGTACCAGTTAATGGATTTGACATGTTAGTGAACTACTCGATAGAATTTTCCAGAATTCATATATATGGTATTTATAACAGTGTTGATTAAGGATCGGAAGGGGGTCACTGACTTTGTTTTTTAGCTATAGCCAAAACAAAAAGGTATGTTGTCGCTTTTTAAACCACAGAAGTCTATGGGAAAAGTAACAATTTGATATTTAGATTGCATACAAAATAAAAACAACTCAATAGAATTTTTTAATTTCTAAATATGTGGAGGTCCTGATGTTATTCTTCAAATTTTTGAAATAAAAAATGGGGTTCACCGACTTACATTTTCCATTAAATACCTAAAACAACTCAAATTTGAGTCTTTTTTAACAATTTGTGCTCCTCATCGGTCTGCAAGAAAAGGTCGCGGCACATTAAGTTCGCAGCAAAGCAGTAAACGCATGTGTAAAGGATGTTCACCTGAACGCAGGCATTGAGGATGCACGATTGATGCGCTTCTGTTTTTGTTTCAATTCTTTGCGTGAATAAATGCAAACAAAATGCACAGAGGACCATGGTATCTGTGTGTAGAACCTTCACACCTCAAAATGCAAATTCTTTCTTTTTGACGCAGGCAGTGGGTGTCAAACTCTTATGATCAAAGCTCAAAACAGCTTACGCCTAAACAGATCACACGTCAAACCCCTTAAACCTATGGTCCTTCGGTGAGCTGGATACAGGCCTCTGAGAGTTAAGCCTTTTAGCTGATTTCAGCTTTTTGTGCCTTCAAAAGTAATCATTTTAGCTTTTTCTTTCATTTTCAGTCTGCTTTTGACCTCTGTACCCAGTTTTATGCTATATTTCAGCTCTTTTCAGCTACTTTTTCAAAACCCCACCCACAGGTCTGTAGATGGTTCTATTTCTGAGCCTATCAGCAAATATCTAGGCCAACTCTAGAGAGCCTCTCATGGCAGTATATATTTGTATAATATCTAAGATCTTGCCATAATTGTACAGACAAAAACAAATTAATCAGCAGGAAATGTATTGAAACAAATGTAAAAGAGAAATCTTTTATTTTTGACAGGCCAAGCATACAAGCATATGGACAGCATACATTATAGCAGTTGCATTTAAGTATTTATTATCCTTATTAGTTTAAATTTGCTAATTATTAACTCTGTACCTGGGAACTTGGGCTAGAATAGCCTAGATTCGCTTCAGCAGTTTTATTGTTTTAGCACAGTGAAGCCGAACCATTGCTAAAACTAGGGAGACATAGGCAATTCTTGCCAGAATCTGCCCTTGATTTATAGACAATGTCTCACCCCAGGCAGTTTTTTAATGAAACTTTAACCCCAAATCATCTGGTCAGTCCACAAAATTGTACTGGCTGCATGTCACAACAGGCCAATAATTACCGCTAAAACTTAGTGTGCGAGGCCCAGGAGATTGCCTAGCACAGGTCCAGGTAATGTGTTAAATAATTTGACTTATTCATCACTGACCATAGAACTTGTATCAAACACTTTTTTTATCTCAACTAATTTGTTGTATACATGGACATTTTTGCCTATAATATCTTCTACTTTACAGGAGGTTAAAGGGAGATGTAAAGTTTTCATCTTGACTGAATGACCATGACCCCAAATACCCATCTGTAAGTTTTGTAATGATATTTTAATATGTTTTGGCCCCCTGTGGCCTCGGGGTAAAGAATAGGCCTGAAGTATTCCCTGCATGTCGTAAGAGGCGACTAAAATGGGCCACTCATCGAGTGTTCTAAAATGATGTGGTTGTTAGCAGAAACTCTGAAATTGTCGTAGCATGATCTAAAATTGGTCAAACTTGATGCATAGATATTTACTCGGTAATGAACTAATTCCTCAGTGTATTCTTGTAATTGTGCTTTTACTGTAAACTCATACATGTTTCTTAAATGTGAGAGCAAGGTCAATGCAATCTATGAGTATAATGTCCCATATATGAAAACATTTGAAGTTTTTTAGCATCAAAATTAAGGCCATCCAAATAGATTTGCAAAAATATTTCTTTAAAAAAAGAAACCTGATTTATTAACTATTACAATGTTTCTTGGCTATTGCACAAAGGTCCATAGAGTACTGTGTAAAAGTAATATTGGTCCCCCAAAATGGGGCACATTTTTGCTCATAACTTCCAACCCAAGTATTGTTTAGCTCTAAGATTTCACAGGGTAAATGAGAAAAATAGTAGCTTTCTTTTGACATCAAATTTTTAGCACTTTGGTAAAATCTTATGTTCTGGGATGAGGCTATTAGTGATCGGGCCATTATTTGCTTGAAAAAGAAAAAAAAAACAAATTCACCATGTCCCATTTCTCTTTGACTTTTAATTTTCCACTTTCAAGAAAGATAAGGTACCCAGGTAAAACCAAACCTTATCTTTTTTGAAAGTGGAATTGCAACTAGGCATATGTGTAATTGCAACTAGACCTATATCATTGGCAAGATTTTGGGCCTCCTCCTAGAAATTGGTGAAATGTTCCTGAAAGATTAAAATGCACAATATGAAAAAAGAGTCCATAAATAAGGATAAAGGATATGCCTTCAATCTTAGTGAAGCCTCTGTTTTGTGCATAATGTGATTAATGGCAATGATGCTATTTATCTATTTTCTATGAATTTTCAGTGATGATTTTTTAAATTTCTTGTCTTTATAGTCTGTGATGAATATTGTTGAAATGAGTCATTTGGTGTGTTCAGGAATTTGACGTCAATAGTAATTGACTAGGTTCATATTGTTAAAATCTCCAAAATGCTTGCCCAACAGACTGAATGCACTGGTCACAGAATATATACTTCTATTGATTCTCGCGATATTTCAGTTAATATGGCCACTGATAGGCCGAGTAAACTGAGATGACGTCATTGTATGAGCGAGTGAATCCTTATCTGTCTTCTCGCTGTAATGATTGCACATTTACAAATACAGTGATATATTTCAGTTAATGCGGCCACTGATAGGCCGAGAAAACTGAAATGGCGTCATTGTATGAGCGAGTGAATCCTTATCTGTCTTATCCTTAGTAGTACACATACACCCATTCACTGCGTGTTGATTTATAATTGCAGAAAAATTAAAAAATATGCTTTGTAAGGCATGTTTCTTTTGAAAAATCACATATTGTAATGAGTTCAAAATCATATATCCTAGCTCACTGTCTCAGATCGACTGGTTATACTGCTAGAATTATGGTGGCGTGTTGCAGACTTGTAGTACTCGAGTACAAATACTTGTACTCGTACTCGAGTACGAGTACAATTTGTGTACTCGTACTCGTACTCAGGCCTGGGTACTCGTACTCATACTCGTACTCAGGCATAAGTACTCGTACTCATACTCGTACTCAGGCATAAGTACTCGTACTCATACTCGTACTCAGGCATAAGTACTCGTACTCATACTCGTACTCATGATTTAAAAATTTGCTGTACTCATACTCGTACTCAGGACCAAATACTCCAGGGGTGTGATTTCTCAGGATTTTCCTGATTTCAAGATTTTTTATTTACAAAATTTCCGCAACTTTATTTAATTTCAGCCCAATTTTAGGCATTTTAGGTCAATTTTACACCATTTTTCAGGATTTTTTACCAAATTCAGGATTTTCCACAAAACTCAATCACACCCCTGGTACTCACACTACAACAAAAATAAGTGAGGTATGCATTTGCTGCTAGAAAAGGGAAATTCACAAGAAAACAAAATATGCAACATTCGATGGATATTTAACAAAACATGTGATTTTTCACCCAAGTTTGTTTTGTAAAAAATTATTTTTATGATTCAGTCAGACAAATCTAAATATTTAAATTTTATTTTTGTTTGAGATAGCATCAGATATTTGGAAATATTAACACAAATTTCAATGGTGATATCTACATGTATCCTACAAATGCACCATTCCATGACAATTTTAAAGAAACAAACCCCATTTTATCCATTGAGACAACATTGTTGTGCTTGCACATTTTAAGTGTGGAACTATTAGAATTATTAATTTAAAAAAAACGCAAACCCCATTTTATCAAATCCAGTCAATGACCATGGTTCAAACCAAATCTCAAATCACCTTAGACCAGGCCAATTTACACTGAAATCTGCATTATTTACATAGCACTAAAATATTTCACCTATGGTCCTACTTAGGCTCATATAATAAGAAATATTCAAGTAGGCTTAAATTTTTAAAAAATGAAATATAGTGTGGTATTTTATGGAATCTGGATTGGAGTAGAACTAATTTTCTCAAAACTGCAGTCAATTAAAACAATGTACAATAAAAATAAACAACAACATGATATAATTGTGGCATGATCACAAAAATATTATCTAGTGGTGTAGAGCACCATTGTTGAATGAAATCGTAATGAAAATAATGTCCCAGCATGGTTCTAATGTATGGTATGGTACATGAAACTTAAAGTGGCTATGTACAGATGTGATGTAGGAAAGTAGCAGGACATTTGTTTTTGATAGCAAATGTTAACAGTAAATGGAACACTTGATTTAAAACCATGCATATTCCCTATTAAAAGACATGTAGCTTAAAAAGGGTGTGTTCAGAAAACCGTTGGCTATTTTTGGGATACATCATCCATGTTTCAACTTTTAAAGAAAATTCTGGACAAGTAATTCTAGGCCACAGTCACCACAATTTAACACACAATTTCCAAAATATTGAAAGGAACCTTAGAAATTGTATGTATATCAAAGGACATCGCCGGATAAGGAGAGAAGGAAGGCCCTCTATAATCATAATAGTTATATTTCACCATCAAGTTTGAGTTGGTGTTTTAAAACTACTTAACATGTACGCCATGTGTTTTTTATCCCCAAAATAACTTTGTACAAGAAAAAATGACAAAAGTCTGGAAAGTTCAGGGGCATGATCTCTGGAAAAAGCAAAGATTAGAGTATTCTCCATTCCAATGACTTTATGACTTAAATGAAGAAACAGGAAGAGGTTGCATAGCTGCCCTTTGTTATAGGGTTGTAAGTGACGTTATATACATGCCTTTTGTCCTGGATAAGCTACAAAGGACGGTCACGAGAAGCCCTTAATAAACAATACCACAAAACCATTAGCTTATGCTACCGAGATTTGGATTATATAATGTCTTCACACAAAGCCAGACTCTGGAATACAAACACAATGGCCCATGACCGCGCTATTTATATCATGAGAAAGCTAGCTAGCGCTATGAGCATAATCAAATCACATTCACATGGCACAGTCAATAGCTTTCATTCACCAATTGTATGAACAAAGAACACCTTGTTTTAGGTATGATTATGATACCCAGGATATGCAAGGTCAGCTGTCGTTAACATGTGCCCATTAAAGGCTTCTGAAAACTGAGCCCTTGGTAGATTAGCATACCTTACCACAGAGTGATGTGCATGGGTATTATGTAATATGTTGTTGTTGTTTATGGCAATTCCTTTAGTGTTCAGGACCCCCCAGAAAACAAAAATGCAAAAATGAGGCCTTTCCACCCCAGAACCAGAATGCCACTCATATATATATTGCTTAATAATATAACGCAAACCTTGCACGCGGACGTGGTTCTTGGGGGGGAAAGGAGGGGGAAAGGGTTCATATTTTGAAATTTCAGTTACCCATTGAAGCCTGTATTATAATTTTACATAAAACCGTCTTTTAGGGAATTTATGTAAAGTGGGATTTTTTGAAAACTGGTAAAAGTTAAACTTTGGACATGTCCCTTTAAAATGAGGAATGTTTCAAGTTCATCTGCTTTCATGAAAACTACAGAGGGCGTCCTCCATTCCTTATCCGGCGATGTCCTTACATGCATGGTTCCTACGATAGCATGTTAGCTAGCTCATGTTGCATATTAGCTCATATTCAAATTGTTTTGGATCAAAAGATTTCTCAAAAGCAGTATTACAGCAGAATTAAAGAAATTCTTTAATATTTCTTTTCAGTTTGAGTTACGTCCTTCTGTTTGTCAACCCTCGATATGTAGACAGCCTGACAGGGACCCCTGATATGTGATTATTAAATGCTGTAAATGGTGCCTTAAGGAGAGGGGGGCCAAGGCAAAGATTGTACAGGAGTCAAATTTTTAAATTGATTCAATCATGTTGAAAAGTATACCGTGCTATTTGTCTAACCATAAGGATTCCAAAAAGGTATAACTTATAGTCTTTGAGTTTCAGGTTAAAAACAAGCAAAAATCAATAAAAAGGGTCATTTTTAGTTGTGCATAGGTCAAATTTTAAAGTTGATCTGATTTGGATACAAAAAAATGGCTCAAGTTAATTGTGGAGCTCATAGTTGACTGTTTTAAATGCTTAGTTACCAATCAGAGGGTGTTTTGAACTAATCCCATAATGCATTGCAATGTGTCAACACTAAAAAGTGTTTGAAAAGTTTAAGAACCAAAAGCCATTTCATGATCATGCTGAAAATTCCCTATGTACGGTACTAGTGCTTTGTGGGCTAAAATGGTTGTAAAAGTTAAGTTTTTTATGGGTTAAGAATAGGATTTTTGTGGGATCACATGACCCTATTGAGGTGAAATTTCCCAAAGCTGGTGCATTGTGGGATTGAATTAATACACCTTCTGTTTACCAATGTTAGGGGACCAAAAGTCTGTGCCCATTTCATAGGGCTTCCCCTACTTTGGTAAGTAAGCATTTAAGACACTCAAAACTATTCCTCATAACATACTTTTGAGTGTAGTTACTTTACCCAGCATGCTGTGTGCTAAGTCGGGGTGTGAATGATATGTAGGACTGCTACGTGCACATATATTGTTTATAACCTCTGTCTATAGGGTGTTCAGGATTAGTGACCAATGATTATTTAGTTTTTTTTGGTGTTAATTTGAAACAAGTTTTTGTAAATCAGGATTCAGGCAAGTAAATTTAATTTTAGTGCCCACTAAGCTATCAAAGATAGGAGCTAGTGTTGTGGCACACCACTTAGCTCAGTCGTGAGAGCGATGAAGAGGCCATCAGTTGGAATTAATTCCTCGGTCGACAATTTTGGTACTGTCGGATGCAACTTTTAATTGTCTATCACGTCTAAAATCGGCGTTGGGGAAAATTTTCTACAAGCAACTAAAGATTGCAACAGAATTCTAAAAAACAAGTCCAGTTAAACGGTGGCGCGTACAATGCAGTGGTAAATGCGACGGCTTGAAACGCTAATACGCGGGCATCAGACATGGTGCGTTGCTGCGTTTAATGGATATTGGCGTATGTTAATTTCATCAAACTGATATTTATACGCTGCGGCTTTTGCATAGCATAAAATGCATTGCACAATCAATAAAATTGACTTTTATATACACTCTAACCTTTGCAACGGATAACGTAGTTATATGTACAAATGGTTGACCCATTTGTTTTTTCCAAATGATACCATGTAGCCAGAAGAACTTTGAAGGGACCGGTTTACAAAGAGTGCTTATTTGACATTATATCTCATAAAATGGTCTTACGTATTGTGTTATGGGAAAACTCTTAGCAAATGATTTGCAGCTTTGTATCTGTATAATAAGAAATGGAAAGTATGTACCTTCCATTTTGATCCAAATGGCACAAGGTTCATTTGTAAAACACATTATGACTTATTCGCAGTCTATATACAAACATATTTTTTTTAAAGTTCTTTTGGCTACATACCGGGTGTCTCAAAAAAAGGAAACCCTCAAAGCGCCCTCTATTTCACGAATAGAAACGAGTAAACCATAGAAATTAATACACATCTGAAAATTGCATTTCATTAGATTTCCGACACCGAAAAAATCTTTCCAATAGGATGCATATTGACTGAGTTATGGCTGATTGAAAATTTGTACCACTTTTTAATTTTATTCACGGATTATTACTCTTTCAGTAGTCTTTAGACAATACACATTCTCCAAGCTCATTCTTTTGTTTATGGTTTCTTTTGTTTTGCAACAAAGGTCATTCCTGATATTGAAAAGTTGAGTTTCAATTATTAGAAATTCCAAGATCTTGCCTCATTCTTCTTTACTGCGCTGCTCTGCCCCCTCCCCATTTGGGGAAGTTGGCTGCCTCTAAGACGGAGGCAGGCTTGCGTTCTCTTTTCCATTTCAATAATCGACTTCTAATCATTCTTAGCG
>JAMKCH010012082.1:0-73007 GCA_023653785.1 Ophioderma brevispina | reverse complement strand
ATGCATTAAGATTTGTTACATGCAAATGCATTTTATACTGCAGCAAGCATGGCAAGCTCACATTGTTATCGTTTATTGCATAAGCCGTAACGATCACCAGGCAATGGACTTGGACTCCTTGAATTGAACATTTGCTTTCAAGAGGGGTGCAATTAATTTAAATGTAACTATTGATATAACAATATTTTGGACCAATAGATTCATGTCCGAAGAACAAATCAGTACACAATTCTAAATGAGAATAAAAGATGAGTTTTTTTGTTTTGACCATCTTAAATGTGTCATAATGGATGGGCATCCAATGTTAATCGCGGTGGATGCCGGCATATCCACCACAAATTTATCAAAACATGCCACCCAATTATGTCACCAACCTAAGATGCCAAAACCCTCATCTTTTATTACCTCTAAAAATGGCAGCACAAACCGCAATACAAGATCTTTGTTACGAATGAGTTGAATTCAAGAAGCGCGGTGCTGTTTTAAAGCAGTGAGTTATGCACGCCACGCACTTGGATATGCTGCGATTGTTTTGAGTCCTTAGAAACATTGTTGCAGAAAGACCTTAATCACTGTACGCCAATTCTTCCACCGATGGCACTTGAAACTCACCAAACCCAAGACCGTCAGCTCTGTTTTCCACCTTGCAAATCGAAGCGCAAAAAGAGAACTAAACAGCACTCTAGATGGAGAAAAATCTGTCACATGACCCAACACCGTAGTACATTGGTGTCACAATGGACCGCAGCCTTACTTTCACTCAACACACCAAGGGCCAGTCGTGCAAGACGCATCTCGTGTCACCTCCTCATAATGCTCGCAGGAACTGGATTTTTGGGGGTCGAGTCCTTTGGACACCTTTACATACATCAACGTTGCCCTTGGCGTCATCCCCACCGCTTAATACCTGCACAGTATGGAGTCACAGCGTACACTTCCCACAGATTGATGTCGTCTTGAATGATGCAATGAGCTTGTTAGTGGTTGCCTTTTGGCGACGCCCTGTAAAATACCTTCCAATTCGGTCTGCATAGCTCCTGCAAACCTTAGGAGGAACATTCAGACGATCAAGCTTCGCCAAGAATGTTATGAACTGGTAGCCTAATCCCACCCACCAACACCCTTTGAGGACAGAGAATTCCACGAGCCACTTTTGCGACCCAATCCATGACACTGCAGTCACAGTATCACTATCGATCAACCTGGATCAATGACAGATGGTATGAACAATGGTCATCCTCTACTTTGAAGCTAAAGCAGTTTGTGGACGCCCCCTCTAGCACGCCCAAAGGCTGTGACCGTGATAGGAAAGCATGGTCAACCTCAACCACTCGAACTGCGCGGTGGTCGTACAAAGAACTTCCTTCACAAGATGCGGAAAAAAAAAAACAAAAAGTAGAACCTTCACCAAACTGCGATTGTGGGAAGCTACAACCTTAGCCACATACAGGTTTAACAATCGCGTCTATTTGAACATTATTCCCGTCCCGCACATTACAATAGGCTTCATTAAGCAGTACGCAATCACCCCGTAGAAAAGCGAACGGCAACAGGCAAAATTTACGACGATGTTTATGATCGTTGACTCCGCCCAGCCTAGCTCCAAGCCTTTGTTAAATGAACGGAAAAAGGCTTGCAGATTACTTTATATAGGGCACTTGCGAATTAGACAAATTCAGAAAATTGGTCAATTGTAGAAAAAATGTTTTTATGATAGGTTCGGTTTAGAGCAACCATTGAACTAGTTTTAGTAAAATTATTGTATTGTGGCCGGAAGTTAAAATTGGTGACACGGTGCTACTTCAAAGTTGTTCTTCTTAAATTTTGCATGAAAAAAAAGCCTTTTTCTTCAATTTTTTCAAATTATAACCTATATAATATTTTCAAATTCATGGGAAGTGGTGTTCCGTAGGATTGCAACACATCTTGCTTATTGCCATCATTTTGAGTGGGTTCGTCCCCTAAATTTTTACATTTCACACGGTAAATTCCTATTTGCTGCTGCAACCATGGCAAATGTCAGTCATTAATTTGACAAAAGTTAATTGAAAATGGGTCAAAGATGGCGCTGTGTATTTAATACACTGTAACACTTGTGACTCATAGATGACTGTGAGGTCTACACGTTGCCCCCAAGAGGAAGTCCAGGCCTGATCAACCTGAATGAAACTATCAGCTGGTTAAAGACGGATCTTCCCACTTATTTTGGACTTGCACGAACTAACGAACGGAACGATGCAGCTCTATACCTATACATTTCCAATCTCACAATACATATATAGTCCGTGTCTACCTCTGTGCAGTGATACCATGTACGCCCGCGTCAAGTAATGGCCGTCTTTTTGCGCGCGCGAGGGAAACGCCGTAGCTTCAAGTCAGCGAGAGCGAATACTCTTTCGACCAAACAAATTCTCGCGCTGACGTCACTGCACATAGGTAACGACACGGACTATAATATGTTCAATTTCAACTTAGAAAGGTATGTCACTGCGTGTGTTCGGTTCCGCACATGTTGACCTCTAACCATCATGTCGCCACGCTCATATGATAACAAGAAATGCTAGAATCCTCCTCCAATCTGAGACTGATAAGGCTCAAAATACGGTTGAATCCTACCCCACATACACCTAGATCTGAGAGTTGGTTTTTTAGATCAATTCGAGGCTGCTGATTCAATCTGCTGCCATGCAAAATTGATAGTTGGTGGAAAGTGGTAACTTCTCGTTTTTAAAGGTAACATTACCCGATTTTAGATAAACATAGCTTTTTTAATGCGATACTACCCGCAATATATGTGGTACTACCTATTTAAGATCTTGGCCATGCAAGTAAAGAACCAACTTGGGTTAATATTATTGCACCTAAAGTGCATTTTTCGTGATCCAACACCTATTTTAATTCTTTTTCACTAGATTATCCTTGAGTAAATCTTATTTACAACATTTTAGTCGATCCCGACCTTGCGGTTTCGTGTTCACTGCAAATACTGGGGGTGTCATACGTAAAACATTTTACTCCCTCCTGGAATCAATAGGAACTACACCCATGGTGTTAGATTTACAACTTCGGGTGTACAAAACCACTACGGTTTAGTGTTATATCAAGACGAACCTTGGTGTTTCAAAGATTATCTGACCATGCTTGTGTGTTAATTTTACGCCAACAGTTGGTGTTTAAGTATTTTTTTTTAACACTGCCGGTGGCAAATTTACACTAGTGTTAATTTAACACTCTTGACATAAACGTTATTAACACCGAACTTTGGTGTTAACATTTATATTTGTAAGTCCCTGATATGTTAGTAAGAAAATGTTGATTTGTGTTTTTTTTGTTTCTTTGTAAATGCTTTCCGCTAACCAATCATAAACAGATCACCAAATGCATATTAATTATGCAGTGAACACCGAGCCTGTTTAAATCCTAAATTTTCCACACCAGATACTAACACCGACAAGCTTTACATCGACTTGTCGTTAAAATTTTTAACACCTCAGTGTTTTCAGTTTCGAACAAATACTTGTTTCCCATGCATTCAGAATATTTTAACGAAAAAAAAAGACGGGTACATGGGGGGGGCTCTTTATCCAGTACAATACAGATCACTTGGAGGGCGTTTTCACCGCCTAAATGCAATCGTAGCGTAACCAGCTTTTTTTTCGGGGGGGGGTGGGAGGGGGAAAATATTTCCAGGGGCAAGCATATATTGAAAATTTGTTAGTACAGTATAGACCTATGTTTGTTTCACTGTAAATTGGGCGATGTTCCGAAATTCACTATTTTTCAGGGGTAAGCTGCGCATCTGGTTGCGCCACTGAATGCAATGATATTCTATCTCTAGATGTCATTGTAAAAGAAAATTAGAGAGCTACTAACCGGTTTACCAAAGGAATTGAATCCGTGTGATATTTAGGAATCCGTGTGAGGTTTTTTTCACATCAAGATTAAATGTTCCCTATTTCAGAGTTACATTTTATGAGCTTTCTTAGTACCTAGTTTCCTTTCTGGTAGGGCCTAACTTGGATAGAGATGAAAGAAGCATATAGGCCTTCTGTCAAATGGCTGTTCTGATTTTTTTGTGTTATACCATACTTTTTGAGGCGTAAAGTCATGCTTTTTTTGTTTGAGAAATATAAATTGTAGACTAGAAGGTCTGGACCCAGGGTCCGTTCCCGAAACGCAGTCTAAATAGCTGTAAATCTTACGTAACATACTTCCTGCCTGAGTAGACCAATTTGTCCAAAGCACTGTCTGGGTATGAAAATGTGCCTGTTATATACATACATCGCATGCGTTAGTATACCCTATGGTTACGCACGAAGTTTGGAGGAAGTGACCGTTAGTCTTTCTTTTCACAATGATTTACAAGGCATATCAAAAAGTGAAATAACACATCTCATCCCCTAAAAAATGAGGAAAAACGTCGGGCCACCTGAATGCTAGTTTTTATCCATTTAACGGCGCGCCGGAGCTTGAAAAGGGCCTAGTTTCGAGTTACCTCTCCCCTCCGTACAACCAAAACCCAACCACCTTTATTTTAAGGCTAAATATTAGATTTACGAAAATGATGGTTGTGGTTGAAATAGTGGTGGCAGGGATTGATTTCCTAGGCCCGAAAGGGATTTTGGTGCTGCAAATTCGCGAAATTATTATTATTTTTAATTTTTTTAAGTAAAAAATTACAATCGATTTTTATGGTAATCCTGTTTGTATTGATATAGGGTTTTTTTATCATTAGCATAAAGGGGGGTTCAGGCAATACTCTTGTGGTGGACATTGTAAAAGGATGTTTTTTTTAGGAAAAGAGATTTTGGGCTAAAATTCTAGACCCCTTTTTATGTAATAACCAAAAATCTATAAATAAATGTCAGAGTTGAGATATTGCATCACGAATTAAAATTTGTTTTGCTAAGAAATTATAAATTTGAATATTCGTAGTTTTTATCTCAAAAACGTGATTTTTTTTACCCAAAAAACACCCTTTCACGCCATATTTTTGACCACACCTCATTTGTTTAAATTATTTATACTATCTTTCGAATAGAATTGTTGCGTTTTTGTTTTTGTACCGAGGGTAGGGGTTTGTCGACAAGTTTGGCAGTCCAACCGCTCCACTATTCGGATGATAAAGATTTGGGTCCTGAGCCATCGTGTATGTCCCAGTCAGCTTGCTCTTTTCAGAACTGAACCTGAAGTTACAATCTTTCAAACAACGTATCGCATGTCTCAATTCAGTAAACTGCCAGATGTATTACGTTCTCACCTGAACAACAATCGGAGGTGCCTAAGAACTGGATAATCACACTGTAACACTAACGATATAGTTTCAATCTAGTGGCTGGAATCTAGATTCCATCTCCCTATATGACCGACCTATAAAACAAACTCAAAATATCAGTGCGCCCCATGTTGTATGTGCATACAGGTTGAGTGCTTGTGCAAAAAAAAATGAAAATTAGTTTAAATGAATGACATGGAAAGAATGTTTTTGCGTCAATACAGGCAGGCAATTATTCAATCAAGTTAGAAAATTTTCCCAAAATTAATTGGTTCATTAATTGAATGAACAAAGTTTAAGCCATTAATAAGCAGCAATATATACATTTTTAGGTACTAGGCAGATTAGCATTTATAGAGATTTGGCCTAATTATTGAACTTTGTAATGGAATAAAGTGATCAGTTTTATTCCAAAACCTTGTCCCGTTGGCAGAAAACTAGTAAAATACATTGGTCTCCAACCTATCCCAATTGTTGTAGCTGCTAAGCACTATAGCTTAGCAAGATTTGTTTTTTTGATATTTTCATTCCTTCATTAGTATGCACTGTTAAAGTTAGAATTTCTCGTAACTCAGGCTATATTAATTTAACAGCATATATTCCCTATTCACTGATCAGTCCGTCATAGAGATGTGTGTAAATGAAACTAATCTCAAATATCCCGGAAAACGGAGGGTTCTATGAAGTTTTGGAAAAAAATAAAAAAAAAAAAAAAAAAAAAAAAAAAAAAAAAAAAAAAAAAAAAAAAAAAAAAAAAAAACAAAAAAAAAAAAAACCATCAAGGTATCCGTTACTATGTGTTGTTTTACAATATGTATCGTCATGGGTCTGAACCTATAGAACCTAGCGAGAAATTGAACGTTTTTGTCGGGTACTTCGGTAATCGCAAACACGGAAAGTTTAACACGCGATCTCTACGGGCGAATCCATTGTTTCCAACAATGCCTTTCGGTATTATTCCAGCTTGAGAATTTTCAACACGGGTTTTCAATTTTTTTATTCAATTTTTTAGAAACAGGAATTACGTACACTTTTTCGGACCGCCGTACATCGAGTTCATTGGCGAACGGGCCCTGCCCGCTCTGATGGGGCAAAATTTCCCATCTTGGGAAATTTTCCCTCTCATGGGGTCCCAAAGGGCCATTTTTCCCGGGTAGAGGCTAAAACACGGCAGAGGTGAAAAGTCGCTCATGATTTTTTGCGACGCTAAAAATCGATGCACGCTTGCCTTCATCTCCGAGTTTAATTAAAGTCGGTTGTGCGCGTAACTCCTTAGAAAACAAATCATAATGCCAACACCCCTTAATTACTCATGATCCATTAAGGTATTTTTGGAGTAATAATTGGTGACCTTAAAACACGTTCCAATGTTTTACACGTAATGTTTGCTGGTGTCCTATGTGCAATATTTACTCTTTTTTTTACGTAGATAACCGTCGAGTTTTACGGCGGTCCGAAAGTGTGTTAAGTCTGTGTCACAGACTGCGAAAGATTTATCTAAATTGGTACTGCGCGAGAGATACGTTATTACATGCCGTCATAAGAATGTGTGTAAATGAAACTAAATCTCAAAAATCGTCCGGAAAACGGAGGGGTTTCTATGGAAGTGTGGGCACAGAGGATCCGTTACTATGTGTTTGTTTTAAATATGTATCGTAATTGGGTCTGAACCGTTTTGGTCTGAAACTCATAGAAACCTAGCGGAAATTGAACGTTTTTGTCGGGTACTTCGGAGCTCGCAAAAACGGAAAAGTTAACACGCGATCTCTACGGCGAATCCATTTTTTCCACTCCTTTCGTATTATTCCGTCTTGAGAATTTTCAAACCCGGTTTCAATTTTTTTTTCATTTTAGAAACAGAATTACGTACTTTTCGGACCGCCGTACATCGAGTTCATTGGCGTAACGGGCCTGCCCAGACTGAGGGCGAAAAAATTTCCCAGTCTGGGGAAATTTTCCCTCTCAGGGGGGGTAAAAGGCCAATTTTTCCCGGTCAGAAGGGGCTAAAAAACGGTGATTTTTTTCTGATGATTAGCATGATTTTGCAATTTTTTCACCGACAAAAGGGTCGTCGGGGCGGGTTCTTTTTTTATTTTTCTGGGGGGGAACCTGCCCCCCTCCCCCCGCCTGTTTACGCCTGGTCAAGTTCACAACATCTGCAAAAGTGCATGGTCGGCATGGTAACCAGTATAAGTCAGTTACATTGTAATGGGGATGGTTTACTGTATACACTAATTATTACCAGCAAAAACATTGGCACTTCCAATAATGTGTATGTACATTCATTCTTTGTGTCAATATGTGACCTAAACTACAAAACACCGCGGAGAAGTCCATGCCACAAAACAGACAAAAGTCCCTGACAGGAAAGTTTTACAATCCGCGGGGGGGGGGGGGAGGGGTGGGTGAATTTTAAAAATGTTAAACATGAGAGTGTACGTAATTTCTATCTGTTCATTACCGGCTCATGTAAATAGTGTATTCCGGGGGGGCCGAGTCTTCATTGGTCAATTTTACTCAAAAATATCCGCCAAAATAAAGACACGAACAGAAAAAAAACACCAGAAGGACCAGCAAGGAATGGAATAAAAATAGTCATTTCGTATGTTGTATTATTTTAGGCAGTTATTTCATGTTCTTGCAACATGACTGCAATTTTTACTCTATTGTTTGTAAAGGTGACATGCAACATGAAATAATACGGTGTATAAAATGCGCAATTTAAGTCCATAATGTTGTTACCCTCACATACACTGTAAAATAATTTACAGTGCAAAAAAAAAAAAATTTACTGTAAATGCTGTAAAATGATTAGAAACTTAGGGCCTAGATCGCATTCTTGGCATCGGCGCCTGTCGAAATCAGGATGGGGGAGGACACTCTAAACATTACGTATTCGGTACAGCCTATCATCTGCCAAATCAGCTCATGTATGGTGTAAAAGGAGTTTACATGTGGACATTTTTACTCAAAAATATCATAAGAATGACAAAAATAAAATACAATAGATAAAACCAAAGCAGTGGTTAAAAAGAGCAAAATTCACCTCAAAGTTGTAATAGGCATTTATTTCTTGATTTGCAACATGACTGCGAGTTGTTTACAAGGTGAATAAACAACGATTTCGAGGTAAAAACTTTCCTTCATCCCAATTTTTAATACTGATTTCCAATCTTTGGTTTTAAGGTGTTGGCATCATGTGATGTAAATAGGCCCGTAAATTCTTTAAAATTTATATATAGTTACATTCATTTGTGCTGATAACAAATCTGAAAATAAAAAATATGGTTACCATATTCGTTTTTGAGAAAAAAGACTTTCAAAAAGTACATTTTTGCCTCAAAAGTTTACATTATTTACCACGCAACTCTATGGGAAAATGTGATTTACCGAGTGCTTAAAGTGCTCCAAAAAGCTACACAAGGGGCCGAACGTTTTTTCTGATTTTCACATAGGTTTAGGTCTAAGTTGCATACTGGAAAATACTCGAAATAAAAAATGTTGGCACCGGATTATTAGGTTCCTGAAAATCGTCGAAAAGGACATTTTTTAGAGGGAAAAAATTTCCCGTCTTCACTAGAGGCGATGCGTCTCGCGTTATTTACGCCTATATTTCACGCAATCAGCAAAACAAAAATGGGTGCGTGAAAGGTGAGACGCGTATGTATTAATCGGACGTTCTTGACGAGTCCTAGCAACATTCAGAGTTCTACGCGATTTGCAAACGCTTTACAAATTCGCTTAAATGCAGAAGTGGAAAAATCGCTCATGAATTTTGCGACGCTTTAAAATCGCAAACGAATGCACGCTTGGCTCCATCTCTAGTTTATTAAAGTCTGCTTGCGCGTACTCCTTAGAAAACAAATCACAATGCCAAACCCTTAAAGGTCCCTGGATGGCTGTAAACTAACTTATAATACCACCAAAAAATGGTTTATTCAATTCAGTATGTATTGGTAATATGATTGCAGGTAGAACCTGAGAAGCGAGCGCTCAGATTTCACTTTTATTCTGTATATTTGACATAGAAATAATTGCACGAAGAATTACCTAAATACCGTTAAAAACTCCCAAATTCCCAATCCAGCAAATCGTGTCCGGCCCCTAGTTTAAGTAGTTATTTCTTTCGACTTCCTAGCCCGAATAGTAGACAGCTTGGTTAAAAGAATTAGGGACGGCGGTCCCAAGCGGTCGTCGAGTTATTTGTGAGGGTTATCGAATCATTTCTGAAATGCACCAATTAAGTTTCGTTATATGTCAACCTGAAAATGTATTCTTGAGCCAGCCCAATTAACAATAATAAAACAATTGTCAAAAATAATCTGTTAACATTATTGTTTTCTCATACCAAGGACAATGTCTTATACCTCCAGGACAATGTCCAAAACTCCAGGACAATGGCACATACTCCAGGACAATTCCCATACTCCAGGACAAGGCCAATACCCCAGGACAATGTCCATTACCTCCAGGACAATGGCCATATCCCCGGGACAAGGTCATACCTCCAGGACAATGTCCGATACCTCCAGGACAATGTCCAATATTCAAGGACAATGTCCCCTACTTCAGGACAAGGTCCCATACCCAGGACAATGTCAAATACCTCCAGGACAAGTCCCATACCTCCAGGACAATTGTCCCATATCCCCAGGACAATGTTTCATATCCCAAGACAATGTCCCCTATCCCACGACAATGTCCCATACCCAGGACAATGACCCAATCCCCAGGACAATGTCCCATTACCCAGGACAATGTCCCATACCCAGGACAAGTCTTTACCACAGGACATTGTCCCATACACCAGGACAATGTCATTACCACAGGACAATGTCCCCAACCCAGAGGAGGTTCCAGACCACAGGACAATGGTTCCATACTCCAGGAGAATATCCCATACCCCAGGACAATGTCCCATACCCCAGACAATTTTCCATACCTCCAGGCAATGTCCCATACCTCCGGACCAAGTCCCAACCTCCAGGACAAGGTCCATACCTCCAGGACGATGTCCCATACCTCCAGGACAATGGCTCCAATCCCAGGACATTGTCCGACCAGGGACAATGTCCCATATCCCCACGACAAGCTGTCCCATTACCCCAGGGACAATGACCACATTCCCCAGGACAGGTCCATGCCAGGACAATTTTTATACTCCAGGGCAGTCCCATTACCTCAAGAACAATGTACCATACCCCAGAACAAATGTTCCATACTCGGACATATCCATAACACAGGACAATTGTCCATACCCAGGACAATGTCCCATACCCCAGCAGGACAATGTTACATACTCCAGAACAAGTCCCATATCACCAGGACAATGCCATACACAGGAACAGTCTGGTACCCCAGGACAATTGTCCCATAACCGAGGACAATTGACTGTTGGATATCTAATCAGTTCGAGAATCTGTAAAACATCGCAATCCCTCCAGTTTCAGCCCCGTGGGACTTACAAGATCTTCTCCGATATTGTGTTCACAAAAGTGGCAAGAAAATCAACAAAAATAGGTCAAATATGCTAATTAATTTGGCAAATTAGGGTACTTAGAATGCTATTACTGTGTTAAATCGAATTCAGTTGAGGATGCCCAAATCCGCAGGAGCAGATCGTTTGCTCCGGGGGGGCCCCCCTGGTATAGGTAGTGGTATTTATTTTTATACTTTTTGAGACAGTGTCATCAATAAAAATGTTTGTTTGCACCGTAATCCTCGCTTTTACGTGTTTAAACAATGAAACATCTAAAATTAGGATTTTTGGCCGACCTCCCTGAAGAAGAATTACGAATTTAAAAGGGCGCCATCTATTAGTGAAATTTTATTTATTATTTATTTTAAAAATTTATTATCGGATTAATTATCAAGCATGATTTTAAAATATCAGCCAACAACATTATCATAGGTTTCATGTTAGAAACAAGTACATAAAAAATAAATTGCGGAGAGGAAAACAAAATATCCACAGAATGGCGAATTAAACAAATTTTTGTTGAATGTCGGACTACAAATGAAAACTTCAATATACAATGGCGAAATTCCTGTTAGTCCCGCGATTCATAACTCCGTAGGAGTTACTGGTAAGAACGAAAAGGGGGATCAAATGAAGGTCGGGATTTTTTAAACCGTAAGGAATATTGATTTTCAATAGATGTCAATATGTACATACGCGTTTGTTCTATAAGAGCTCGCTTCGCGATCCGCCTTATCCATGTTAAATGTAAACTCTGCATGAAGCAGTAATAGAGAAACCGTATATTTGATTAAAAAATGAGGTCATTAAGTTATCATGTGATTTGGACAAGCTTTCAACGGAAATTCCAAAACGAAAGGGATTATCGCGCTGGCAGCGATGGCCCGGAAGTGACGCCCGAGTAACCCGCGAGTAACAAATACGCGATACGGCGTAACGCATCATGATCGTCATCGTGGAAACGGACGTGAGCGTGGCCCAGTTTTCTTGCAGACGCAGTGGACTTCTCGCGGTATAGGGCGTTGTACGTGTTGTATTCATATGGCATATTGTTCTTGATTTGGTGCCCTTAAAATTTACATATAATTAATGTGCGGTACTTGTCGAGGGTTGCACCAGCGGCGACGGTACCGACAAGCGAGAATCAGACCGAATAGCCTTTATTCAAGTTCCAAGCCAAAGAAACCGACAAGGAGAGATAGGAGTGTCGGTGCGTGGTTAGCCACACGTGTGAGCTTGTTTACAATGTTACTCTGACGTCATTACGGGGTCAAAGCCCCAAGCTCCAGCATCTTGATAACGCGTTCGCTTAACGAAAACAGGAGAAGGCCCTGCCAGGTAGGGATTTTACTTGAAATTTTAACACTTTCCCGATGTTCACTTTTAGAAATATGTGTTTTGCGGATAGACAAAGGATTACTGTTGAGGTTAGAAATGTAGGAAATTAAGAAATGTCTACTCAGCCGTTTGTCTGGACCCCTTAAGGAGAGTATAATGACAAACTATTTATATTGCCGTGGTCGTACGTTTGCACTTTAGACGGACGGGCGGACGCATACATGATTTTTGCCGCGAACCGAAAAAAGGGGAACCCATTTACCGTTAGCTTTGCAGATGATAGATTTGACAATGTTTTGTTATGCCATGATGTTTTTCTTCAATGGTGACATTCTTTTTCGCAATTTGGAAAATTTTGCTTCAGATTGAGGGAGGGTGGGACTTTTTTTAACAAAGTGTATAAGATTTGGAAAAAAGATTACCCTACCAAATTGGCATGAAAAAAAAGTGTTTCATATACCAGAACGGACTCTAAAAATGGACTCATATGTGTGGCAATGCGCAAGAAAGAAAAAGAAAGAAAGAGTTAACTGTAAGAGATAATGAGATAGTCTAATGTAAAATATTCTTTGCTTCAGGAAAGCATGTCCATTTTTCATTCGCTCCCATAGGTGATTGTAACACTACTGATACGCACATAGAGCATGGTTTTTTCTATTCAAAAATTTGTATGAAAACTGGACATGCTTTCCTTGCATGCAACCAGGCCTACTGCAGGGGACGGTGCGGGGTGCGAGTCTTTAAACAAGGGGCCACTTTGTGCTTAATTTTTATTGAATTTGAATGGGAATGAAAAGGTCCAAAATTAGAAAAATTTTATAATTGGGGGGGGGGCTATTCTTTTTTTTTGGTGATGTTCAAAAGTCCCAAAAAGGATCGACGGGGTGGTTGGTCCACTTTTTACCTCCCAAAGTCCACTTTTTCGAGTTCCGCACTACAGTACAGGCCCTGTCTCGAGCAAAGAGTAGGCCTAGGCCTATATACTACCATGTTATTTACATTAGACTTATTCATGCAATTATTCATTACAGTTTATTGTTTGAATATAAATTGCAGCTTTTGCACATTAAAGAATTGGACGCTGTACCCCCTTAAAAGGCGGCGTGCACGGCACGTAGCCCAGTTACATCGATGACAGCATAATTGTGGGTTTCACAGGAGGCGGAAACGAAAGCGCGCGGTCAGCCCGGTGTGAAAGGAGATATGGTCCGGCAGGAACCACAGTCCGGGCTCATAGACGCCAACGGAATAAGCGTGAAACTAAATTGCGAGGAGAGTCAACTGAATCGATTTGCAACCTATTGTGCGCCATTGTTCCCGGACTGTGAGGGACACGGCGGATCTCTGCCACACGGTCAAGGCAAAAATGTGTCTGATGGAGGGTAGCGTCCAAAACGGCTGATTTGGCCTCCCAAATTTTCGATTTTGAAGCAATATTTCTTTCAAGGGGTACTTTGCCCCGCATTTCCAATTGACTAAGTCACTAGTGGCCCTTTCCTCGACCCCAGCTACTATACGCAACTGAGGGGGTCGTTGGGAGTGAGACCCGTCTATTTGGCTGGCCCATTAAATTTTCTCCGGCTCATTATAGCTAAGGTTAGGGGAAATCTTGATAACTCCTCACTAACACAAGGCCATAGTGAAGAAGTGTGAATTTGTGACAGCGGAAAAAAGACCAATAAAGGAGATGTTTGGAGAAAATATTGTAAGGTCGCTGAAGTTTGCATCAAAGTGTGAATAGTGATCAAACCCGTTTTAGTGACCGCTCCCCTCAAATCAGCTAGCGGTGGCCTGCGCGAAGCGCAGGCCGCGGGCAAACCGCTAGTTTTTTATTATGCGTCGTCCAATAGGGTTTAGGGATTGATTTTTTAGACGGCTGTGTTTCCATTGCCCCATAATCTATCACACAGGAAAAATCACAATGTATACCCTACCCTTAATCACACAGGAAAAATCTCACCGAAGACCCCTAAGCACCCTCCTAACACTATAACGGGCAACTATAAGGAGTTTTGTTTTCAGTGCAACCCCCGTGCGCACTTATTCCTCTTTGTGGAGGGGTTGCAGGAGGCCCACTAGTGGATGCTTACATCACTCAACTGGTGAGCCATGAGCAAAAAATGGGCAGCCATTTTTGAATTCCCATTCAGAAAAAAATATAAAAAGTTATTTTAAAAAAAAGCCAAACAGTGATTTTCTTATTCAGTGAACCAAAGCTTTAGAAAAGTTAGTTTTCCTAATCTACATAAAAAGCCAAAGAAAATTACACAAAAAACCTGACTAATGCCTTTATTTTATTGTGATACGGTACAAACATATGAGACCCATTTTCACTGAAATTGAACATTGTGAAACAGCTAGCGGGCAACATCCTACTGTGAGCTGTCTAAATCGAAAAATCGCCGTCCTTCGCTGCATGGTCCAACAAGTCGCAAGGTTTTTGCTGGGAAATGAGTACTAGGGGTCAGAATTTCATTGGGTCATTGGGGATTTCCCGGAAAATTTTCACGACAGGACATTTTTTCAACAACGCAAGACTGAAAATTAACAACAAAAACATTTGCAAGGGATTTGACGACGTTTTTGGTTCTGAATCTATCCTTAGTGTTGCTTGTTGTTGTTGACTATTTGGCAGCAAGCATTAGACAAACAAAACGTAATATGGCGGGAAATTAGTGGAAGAAGGAGTCTCCTATCTCTTAGTAATAATTGTTTGAAACTGCATACTGATTCGAACAATTTGCTTGCATGTGTGCGTAAAGTCGCACTGCTGTAACAAGCGCGTAAACCATTGATTGAAATAGCCACGCGAATACGGCCGTGTACAGGTCTGCACAAAGCTGGTACTGCTACGCTTAGGTTTCAACAAACAATTATTAAACGGCGACTTAATAGTAACAACGGAGTCATACTGAATTTCGGCGGCGGTCATGTCAGAGAGTATTATCAGCTTTGCATTTCACATTAACGAATCACCCTCATTTCATTCATAAGTCAAATCTGTGTACACGAATTCCGACAAGAATATCTCCAAAATACAGACTTAATTTGTTTTTTCAAATCTCAGAAACAACTTTCAGGAGATTAATAAACAAGTAAATGTAGGTGCTTGATAATACGTGGCCATTACAGTGTAGGGTTATTTTTCTTTCTTAGTGTAATTGACTTCCACAGCCGCACTGCGTCTGCATCCAGACTTCCGTCCGCAGCACTGCGTGGCAGTCCGATGCTTTATTGCTACGTCTTTTTCAATGCATTATTGGCCTTTACGTCGTTCCGACCACCAATGTCAAAAAACGACGTAAAGGTCCCCTGTACTAGTTGTCTCCCCCACTGCCACCAACTCCGTGAACACTATACCTGGTTTATGTTGCGTTGCTTATCTTCTTTTAACATGATTTAAACATCATAATGAAAGGTACTTTAAGATTGGGATGAGTTCCTTTTTGGCACTATAAATCATGTGACAACTTGATCGATAAAACTCAATCTGCAAATAGCTTGCTTTCGCCTGCTATCTGTAGATTGATGGGTACGCCATTTTGCGGGCGGTGTTGCGTTCAACATTTTTAGACCACTGTTTGTCCCCTGTTTGTGCTCAAATGGTCGGTAGGTTTACCGTAAACATACCTGTAGATAGTTGTTGACTATATGCTTGTTGTTGTGCATCTTCTTTGGCAGTCGATCCCTGTTTTTTGTGGAAAATTGGCATACGTCTCTTGAGAATTGTGTCACATTGTTTGTTGTGATTATAAAATGGCGTGTATTACCCATTGTATTACCTAATCCGTCTGGCCTGGGTTGTTTTTTTCCATCCCATCATCAATATGATGGATGTTCTATTAATTTATCGCAAGGGAAAAGTAATTCTTAAACAACGTCAAGGAACATCTGGAATCGCCTCAGTTATACGTGTATGTGGATAGTTTGGCAATTGAATACAGCATAGCTGTAGAATACCCCACCAAATTACATTTTTTGAAAGGTTCAATAACAGCATCCAAAAAACGGACCCAAAAATAAAGAAGGTGTGCTCAACCCTCTTAGCACAAATGGAATGGTCCAATGTTATTTCATCAATCGAAGTAAGGGGTCAACACATGTCAACTTAAGTGTTTAAATTTGAAGTTCAAATATCTGAAATTAACCCAATTTTGTTGGATTTAAAATACTGAGGCATGAAATATGATGGGGCTAACAAGCTTATAAAGAAAGTGTACATTTTACAGGATTATGAGCAGCAAACAGAATGCCCACACCGCAAAGTGTTGTACCAAATCTAATTAATATAGATTATGATAGAACAATGTGCCAGATGCGATTGGAAAGTGTCAGACATCGTTTTGTTGGATTGCTGCCTTATCACCAAAACAGAATGCTACAATTCAGTGGATTCACCAAGATATGAAAGGAATTATATGTCCAAGAAGCCAATACGTAAGTCTTGTACAATGGTAGTAGTACAAAAATAACAACATTATGTTTGCGTTTTTTTAAGACGGGACAATTCAGCTCGGGAGCGTTTTAGGTACTGTTATGCAAATTATGTTGATGAGGCCATGTGCTCGTGCGCCCATTCTACACTACGAAGCCCTTCTAAACCCGTAAATGGGGTCCATTTACGGTTAGATATTTGAAACAAGTGAAACCAGTGCCACATAATTGTATGGGAAGAAATGGCCTTGTGGGAAAGAACACTATCTCTCTTACCCCAATGACTGACCCTTTGTAGCATGGCCTGGTGCCTACGGAAGAAGATTCAAAATTTGTCCTCAGACAAATTCTTCGACACCACCTTTGCTCCTTCCCCCTACCCCACCCCAACACCATTTTTAAAGGTCAGTTATGCCACTGTTTTATACTGTCGATGAGGCCTTATAATTTGTTATTTATTAGCAATGATAGCATGAATCACAAATACATTGCGCGATATGGCCTGCCCATTTGATTTTGTAAAACGAATGGTAAAAGATAACGTTCAATAATGATACGAATGCCATGTGAACGTTCAGTCACTCCACAAGATCCAAATGAGCGACGTTATTTCGAGTACATATGCCCGTGGATAGATTAGCTAACTGACAAGTCGTCGATATGCATGCATCAAATTGGATGTCAACAACGGAGTGAAAACTTATCTCGAGAAATTCAGAAGGGCCTTATATTTACAGAAATTATCGCCCTGGAAGGACAGATCAAAAATGAATGGTACAGTTGAGGGACGAGTATCTAGAGCACACAACTGGAGTGGTATTTGGGTACAATATAGTTGTGGTTAAGTGTACAGCAGTACTGAAAAGGCGTGCACTTCGCAAATTTCGAGTTTCGGGGTCTATACATACATTTACGTTTACCGGGTAGGCAACCAAAACCCAGAGGTCAGTAGATGATAACGAGTAGTGTTTAAAAGATAATGTTGACCTGTCTGGTTTTGGTACAAGAACTAAGTTGCTATCTGCACAGAAACACCCCTACAAATGAATTTTTTTTAGTCCGTCGTTAGTCTCCCATAATTCATATGGTTGAATGCTCTTTACATGAAACATAATCATTCGCATATGTGCTACGAAATCCACCAGTGAATAGCGTCTCCACCTAAACCTATTAAAGTTTAACACATTTCCTACTGTGCCACTGTGTAAAAACGTAAATCTTTGACAGCTTCTGAGAGTAACAAAGCACAAGGAATTACGACTTCAGACTGTCGTTTATTGAAAAAATCATGTTTTCACTTCAATTAAAATTATTTCCAAACTTGTTTGATCGATATTTCACAAAGTTAGACTTTTCTAAGACCATTATTTTGTGCGTGGACTGGAATCTTGAGATGTGCGTGATTGAGACCTATTTTTACCTTGCACATGGCGAAGTGAAACGTCACATGGTACACAAGTTATGATGATGCTGGAAGGTTAGGTCATCAAAGTTTTTAAAATTCGTGCTAAAACATCACCGAAGCATGTGGTCAATTGTTTTTACTGGTTTAAATTTGCTTTGTGGTATATGCTGAAATTAGTGATTTTTCCATTGTGAATTGACTTTTGAGGCGTTTTCTTCCAACTTTGTAGCCTTCCAGGTAGGTTATTTTTCATGCACGCTGTGGATTCATGCGTTTTAGGATTCTTTGAAGCCTTGTATCAGTGAAAATATTATCGAACTTCGCTTCCAATTGTGTGCTCATTTAACCTATACCCATGAACATGTCATTGCGTACCTTCTTCCCTTGGAGTCAAGTGGGGGACAAAAGAAAAAATAAAACCCACAGATGTCATTTCGCGACCATCTGCACAGCAGCAGAGGGGTGAGGACAGATAAACAGCTTTATGGGAAACTTAAACATGGAAAAAAAAATATATGATTTTACTACCGTAATGCCTTTAATGACTTTTAAACAAAATGTTAATATGTACTTGAGATGGTCACTGTAAATGTAAAGAATTGCATAGCCAATGGGATGAGGTGGGGGTGGGGGTTTCTGGTGGGTGGGGGAGGGTGAAATATATTATAAAGCATTGCAAGAAAACTATGAATATTATTTTTACATGTATGATGAGATTTGAAAGACACTATAGTGATTTGAAAAATATTTGACATTGCAGGAATAGCTTCAAATTGAAGGATAAAGTCTGGGGGGGGACTGTAGAATTCTCGTAAGTACCTTTCCAGCTGTAGAATGACAGAAAAAGGAAGAAAACCGGCAGTTTCTCCATTCCAATACGTGTGTAGTAAGTGTCCGTTTCGGACAATAATGACTAAAATCTCACATCCTTTCCTTAATAGGTGGCTTCTGGTCTATCATTTGCGGTATGTAGGATACCTGTAATTGTTACATACATGCCAAAAATCTGATTTTGATGATTTTTTCGGTTTGCTGATTTAGCAAATCACTGAATGTGTCTTCATACTAAAAATGTAAATTAAGGTTTATTTTAATTGTTGACAATTCACTAAAAAGAACCGGGTTTAAATACATTTTCCTTTTTTTTACAATACATTGTGTTACTTAAAAAAAAATGGGGGGTGGTAATATCTTTTGGGGGTCATCTTTTGCTCTTCATTGAGGATTCATGGAATTTCTTCTCTTAACTTCAGGCCTCGTGTACTCTAAAGGAAGAATTAAATCTTTTACAGCTTGTTTGTATCATTTCAAGTTATTGCTTCAGATTGCTCGGTTATCCCCAAACGTATAAAATGCACACAGGCAGTGGCACGCAAAATTCAAAAATCGGAATCTTCAAATAAGTATAACTCTAAACAAAATGGAAATAGGATAAATAATTGTACCATTGATTTTCTCTTGTTAAGAGCTTTAAAATGAATATAATTTCCTTTATTTGCTCAATTTTTTGTGAAACTTGGGTTTTATTGCGCAGTGAAGGGAATATGAGTAGGATCATCGACGGATCGTCGATTAAACTTGTAAATACGAATTAATGTACAAAACACATACAGCTGTTTGACTCAGAAAATTTCTCACAAATTGAAGGTTTCACAAACACAGCCATTGAAGATCGCAATCCAAACTACCACCGTAAGCACTCCGATGAGATTTTGAGATGTTGTAAACATAGTAGAAGTTTTTTTTATATGAAAGAGGAATGTTGTAAGGACAAAAACATGTATCAATGGACTAAATTTCCATTGTGAATGGCCAAGTAGATTAAGGTGTAAAAACACCATTTGCATGATCTTAAAAACTTAAATATTAGCCAACAATTCAGTTCAAATATCAAAGTATGGACCAGACTTACTTAAAATTTGGCATCGGTGTTGATACCGTTGCCTGGTAACAAATGCCAACATGCCAATTTGCATTTTTATGTATAATATTTGGGAAACACAATACTCCAAGAACATTAGACCCTAGACATGTGGTTAATTTTCATCAATTAACGCACTTGGAAATTACTCCATGACCTAACCTAAAAAAGCGCTGATTTATTACATCAAAATGCGAAAATTTGGTAAAATAATGGTAAATTGTGAAAGATTTGGGGAAAAAAGTGCTAATAATTGCCAAGATAATTATAACTTTGATAAAATACTTTACTTAGTTTTTAGGTTAGGTCATAGAAGCAACTTTAAGTAAATCTACATGGTAAATTTTATGTTTTTGAAGTCAAGTTAACATAGTAAATCTTGTTTTCGGTTGGCAAAATCACTAAAATATTGCGGAAATGGAGAACAGAAAATCGCACTTAAAAGTCTAGAAACACTATTTTAATTAATTTTATGCAAATAGGTGCACTAGTAACTTTTTTAATGGTCATAAAAAACTTAATTTTAGCAATAATTGGCACTTCAGTTTCAGAAAAAAATGCTATGAGTGAGAGTACCATTTTTATTGGCAATTTATTAAATAATCGCCCTTTGGAAAAAAACAATAAAATTAAATAAGAATCAATTTCTTATGTATTTTATTGTTTTTCAAGTGGCGATTTCAATCAAATTGACCTCTAATTGTTCCGCCTTACCAACTTCTTAAATATTGTGTAACTTCAAACCCTAACTCGGATTTTTTTCAAACAAAAAAAGCAAATGAAGGTGAAATTTAACTCTTTCTCAATAGTTATAATTTAAAAAAACAAATAATTTTAGCCTTCTAAATGTAGTTTTCCACCTAAAGTGCTGGTACAACTGATTGATATCTATTGTTATCTGTCGCCTCCACGAAAAATGAATGTATTTTTTTTTTTTTTAATTTTACCTTGATCATGTCACATGTTAAAAGAGTCAAGTATGGTTAAAGAGACTTGCCAAACAGGTTGCATTCATTTTAACCACCAATGAACATGGTAGAAACTTCAAATTCCATCAATATTCTCAAGTGCATCCTTTTAGTAGTCAAAAGCTAACACACGTCACACCTATATCTGTCGTATATGTCGCGCAACTTTCAACCACAGAACGTTTCGGCTTAATCGCCTCAACTTCAAGTGGCTTGGAGTCGATTTATGGTAATGAGCTAGTACGGATGACTTCCTTGACCGCTTTGAAACTAGGAATTGTTCATTATGATCTCAGACAAACAATTCACCTTATAGCCTGTAGGGTACACTGTACTAGAACCTTCATCATTTTTTTTTTTTTGCCCCATTATAATGCATTGGCTTCGCTTTTATAATTGTGTCTTTTACCATGGCGCTTGCATTATACGGCATGATTGCCATACCACCATTATTTGTGGGGAAAGGCTGTCACACATGTGGGTAGTACAAAGTTAAAATGGGCCAACGGGCCACGATTATTTCAAGTTTGACGGGCCGACTTTCTTTCACCTTTTAATCGTCAATTTCTTCAATCGCTAAGTGATTCTGGAGAATAACAACGCGAGGTCCGCAAGCCAGCTGAGAAGATTGTGGTCAGGCAAGCTAGTGGTTGTGAGTATCACAGCACATAAAAAGATGCTATGGTGATCGACACAAAAATGTGTTCGCCCAGCATTTCACCAGCCTAACGATATAGATAGGTAGGAGCATCTGCTTTTTTCTCGAACAGGAACAGCCTATTATAGTAAAATATGAAAAATGAAAAATCCAAGTGAAAATGATAAAGGACAAACAAAAGCGCCACCACTGTGAACGAAGACAAGAGCAAGATGAATGTGAAAATATAATGGCGTGACTGCTCAATCGGCAGGCTTTCCAAAGATACCAGACTCGTCTCCGGGTGATTTACCGCTGAGCTACGTTTTTGCGAATTCTTGTTATCTTTTCGCAATTATAACCATTAATTATAGACGTGCCCGTTTGGTGATGAATGTTATAATTAAAATAAACAGACGGATGTTTACGCTCTAGATTGGTGCGATCTCTGTAATTTGCAGAATTGCAGAAAATGCAGAGAGAAAAATGTACGCGAGTTGGACAGATTGAGTTGTGATTCAGTTGTCGCATTGCGTGGGCTGGCTTACATTGCACATAGCCCAATTATTTTGATTTGTAAATTATTATAGTCCGAGGGTGTTGAGGAAAGATTTATTGGCGTTGATCGTTACACGACATACACAACATGTTTTTTGTGTGTGATAAGATGCAATAGGGGTGGTGCAGGTGGGGCGTTGTTGTGTCTGCATTCTTCAACTTAATATGTCTTTGTCAAAGGCTTCAGTTTACTTAGTCCATGGGGGTGGGGCAAACTTGAGATTTGTAAACCATGTTCACCATGTTTGTCCATATAGCTGAAAGCACCCGACAGCTATCTTTCCATGAAGTATTATAAAGGTCTGTAAAAACAGATTAACAACTTGCAAAAATTTGAAAGCAATGTTATTCACTACAGAATTTTGACAAACTTCCATCTGTCTATCTTGAGTAGAAATTGGAAGTGGTATATGTGATTATGAATGACTGACAGGGTACCAAGTGAGATACTTGGTACTCTGTCTGCCTACCAGAACAGGAAAGCACCCATGAGGGTTGGTCTTGTTTTCACAATTCCCTAATAGTTCATGAGGTAACCTCATAACCTTAAGCTTTACACTATAGAAGTCATTGCACTAGGCAGGGCAGGAGTTTCGATATGTGTGGAGTGCTCAGAAAGGTAACTATAAATGTAATCAAAGACACATGAAAAAATAAAAGTACTAGGTTTTTAAAATCTGTTCTTTGTTTTTGATAACAAACCCAAATTAACAATAATGATTTTAGAAAACTACTGGGCAATAGGTTAGGGTTAATGCCAGTAAAAGTATCATGAAAACTCGCAACTTGGTACTCTGCATTTTCTGGCAATTTTTATCTGTAAAATTAACAGAGATTGGTTGTAAGTTACTCCTTTAAAATGATGTACAGGAGATTATGGCGATAGTCTCCCAACCAGAATATGATCAGAAGAGATGTAAGGGGGGCATATGGAGTTGTAATTCAAGGTGGCCTAGGGAACGGGGGATAGGCATAAAATGCATGTTTCTGGGGCGGGATTGCCGATTTTCTCATGATGGGGAGAGACCAAATTCGCGTATTTGGCAAATTCGCACTATTAGGGGAATTCGCCCATTTTGAGGTTTGATACTACTACTGGTTACTAATATAAACTAGGTCAAGTTTACTGTAAATATTGTTTCCGGTGACCAAATGAAGAAAAGCAAAAAATCCCTTGATGTATCTTTACTAATGTAATGGGCGAAAATATGGTACATAAGAAAGTAGAAACGCATGTAAACAATGGCATCAAATTTTTGCAAAATATCAATTATGTAGTAGGCACTTACTGTTTCAATACGCATCCAAGACTTTCTGCCATTCTTTTGTCCCACTATATTTCTTTTTTAATCAATTGCATGTCGAAAAATACCGTAAAAGAGCTTCTGGAAAAAGTGCATACTTCAGCGTGGATTTTTTCGATAACAAGCATGTGCATTGTTATTGTTTTGGAAATGACGTAGAGAAGATCAGAAACGAGTCTCATCCTTGTGTTTTGGCCCGTACATTTAGTGTATTACATCCACGCACACCCACACTATTGGGGTTGGAATGAGGATTACAATCCATTGACTGACTGTTTGCTGACATTTCCGCTGTTACCTCCGAACTTTCGAATTCGGCATTTCCATGACAGCTGTCAAAATACATGGTTGGCCGCCATTTTGTAGAGCAAACAAGGCTGAGAGTAACTGGACAAAGGGGAATTAAAAATGTGCGATTTTCGTAGTCGGCAGTAAGTAAGGGATCGTTATAAATGAGGTAAACCCATGGTTGAAAGCTGTTATTGATACGCTGTGATATCGGTAGTTGACCATAGTTTTGTGAACTTCTTGATTTTTTGTAACCTCTTGATGCAACAGGCTTGGTGTTGTTGGTAGTTATACTGCCCAACATCTCAATGTGGTAGACCGAGGGCTACAACCTGGAGATGCGGTACCAAATCTAGTTTTTTTTTTCTATGACAAATGTGTAAATTTGTCAAAATAAATTGTGAAATAGAGCTTGATTCTTCGTGTTCTGCATATTCACATCGTGGGGCGCCATCTTACTGAGGCCAACTGGGTCATGCTAACCCAGCATCCTTTACTGCATTATTTCTCTTCTGGATGACCTGTTATCAGCAACGTCATACACTTGGAATATGAAGGTTATAATTGATAAACTTATTGGTTGCAATACTCACTTGCAACGTTTTGGACCTTGAAGACAGGACAAAGTTGCATAAAAATGGGGTCTTTCCTGTTTTTTGGTGGGAGTTTGGGTTTTTAACAAAATGTAGAAGGACCTGTATATGCCAATTAGGGCTTGTATAGACTGTTGTCGGACCAAGGTGGCCGAACAATGCACTTCTCCTGGAATCGGCGACAACCATGGAAATTTGTCGAAAGAAATATTCATGGCGGAGCCTTATCACTTTTGTACCCGGCTTATTCCAGCAATCAAAATAATTGATAATTCCAACTGCCTATTGACTTTATGGAATCTTGAATTTTCAAACTGTTATTTTTACTTTCACCCCCAGTAACATGTTTCAATAAGGAATTCTAAACAAATAATGTGTGAAAATAGGTTGTATATATATTTTAATAATAGCCCAATGACCTCCAGAAGTTGGTCCAATTTTGATAAAATAGTTAAAACAACCTCCAAGGGCCATGGCTGTAAGTGTGGAGTTGAAAGAGTCAACAAAGGAGGTTTAATTGTTTTCCATGCAAGTGCTCAATCTAAACCTTTGGTGCATAAGTTAATAAAAGCAAAATGAGAATTGCATTCAAAAGATTGATTGTCGTCAATTGTCGCCATCGTTTTATGTTGACCGGACATGTCGACAAAGAAAAAACAAACCGCTACCAGCTATATATGACATACAAAAAACCTATACAAACAGTGGTGTGGTTAAACCAGAGACTTTTCTGCATAAGTTTCACCTATCTCCACTGAAGATGGACTTGCGAAGGTCGCGATAGGGGTTTCCCCAATACCAGCTGTAGCCTGGATTCCATGAGGCTGGTTTGAATCGGCGATTAGAGTAAACTTTAGTATACCACCAGGGGGTTTTCAGGGGTGGGGTTGCGGCGGGAGGTGCGAGGAGGGGGGGGGTGGGGGTGGTCGTTTCTTGGGAGGGGACGGTGGGAGGTATAGGGAGGGGAAGGGAGGGTGGCTTGGGGACGGGACGGGTAGGTGTCGCGGGGACGGGGTTTAGGTAGGGTGTCTCACAAAAAAAAGGGAGGGGGAGGGGGACTAGGGTGTCTACAGAGGGGGAGGGGTACGGGTGTCTCACAGAGGGAGGGGTGAGTTTCGGGTGGGGTGGGGTGTGGGGTGGGATTGGGATGTCGGGGAGGGGGGGGTGGGGTGTAGGGGGGGGACTTGATGGGGACGGGTTATATTGTAGACTTTATCATTAATTGTAGTGCATTTATCACAATTAGTGATCGCGACATTCGGCTGGGACATATTTTATTGCATCGCTGTATATTGTAATACATCAATGTTGAAAATTTCAAAACATAATTTATCACATGTAAACTAATTTGCATGTTATGTTCCTTTAAAACCATTTCTGCAATTAATATGTAACTCAAGGATTTAATTTTCCTATATGAGTAAAATCTGGATTACTTAATTTGGAATTTTTTTGGTTTCAAATTTTCAAGGGTTCAAATTTTGAGGGTGGCACTTAAATAATAATTGGCTTTTATAATAGTGCTTTATTCCATTAGCAGCCCGAAGTCATGTTTGCCCTATACTCTTACGCTGCCTGCAGGCAGCGTTGGCCAAACCCGCAATTTGAGTATTAGCCCAATTGAGTGATTGGAAGGCTTACTGCCACGCCCAAAAGTTTTTAACCGTGATTCTTGTAAAATTTTAATGAAGGTTTTTATGGGAACTTTCTGGCATTGCCCGGACTTTTTAGCAATTTGGGCAACTTTCCGACCCACAAGATACAGTCATTTGGCAAATATTTTTGGAGGAAAAACCATGCCTTCAAGAAATCCTCACTATCATTTTGCTTCATCTACGTGCAGGTGGCCAAGTTGCACAGTAGGCATACTAAGATTTCATTATAATCTCAAAAATTATGTTCCAGTGGAAACATCAGTGGGCATGTAATGATGTCACTGCAGGGCATGAAATGAAAAATACTAGAGTGTTTCTCCTTTTCCCTAAGTGCAAGTAATACAAAACAGCTAACAATAGTTCAGTGCGAATTAGGTTTGTTGGTCTCACCACCAAAAAATTTGTATGCGCAGACTTAAGTGAACGAATTTTACACACAGACAGAATATCAAGATGTGTGTATAAAAGCATGGGTCAAGGTTCTGGACATTGATACAAAGAGGTAGGACATAAATATGTTTTATTTAGACCTAGTCTTATGCTAGGCTTGAATTTTCAGTTCTAGGGGATATTATGCTTCCACATGGTGATATACTTTTTTGCCTGTGCTTTTTTTTGTATGGGCAATTTTATATGCGCAAAGCTTTTTTCAGACAACCTAATTTGTCACATGGATTGAAATCTGTAGTAAAATATCAAAGACCACTCATTCCAGTTTCAAGCAATGACAAGCAAGAGTGAATGTTTAAAATATTGCAAGAAAGAAAAGGCAAAGCCACAATTACCATTCTTCAATAGTAGAATCCCCATTCAGCAAGCTGCTACACTGGGACTTGTTGCAGAAGTGTCGTCACAGGCATGGTGCAGAAAGGACAAAAAAACTTAGTTGACCAACAAAACCACACAACCAAAAACACTGAACATGGGTGCACTATATACAGATGATGAAAAAATCATTGGTAGACTCTAACCATTTGAAGCCCACAGGAGGTCTCATCTGCTGGAAGGCTAGTAGTCTGGCTTTCTGAAATATTGGGAGTGAAGGGACTGAAGCTGCCGAGGCTAGTAGGTTGTTCTAAAGTCAAATGGTACGTAGGTAGAATGAAAACTTGTAACTGTCAATGGTTGCCTCTGGGATGTTAAATTTGAATTGATGAACATGTCTGCCAAAATATGTAGCAGGTTTGACGATAGGAGGAAACTGGGTATTTACTAGGTTGTATTGGATTTTGTAGAACATACTCAATTGGGATGCCAGATGCCTAGTATGGAGAGAATCCCAACCCAAGGTGTTGATCAAGGATGTTACAGAAGTAGTTCTTTGGTAGTCTTTGAAGACAAACCATGCTGCTGCCCATTGAACTTGTTCAATTGATTTACAGCGTTGATGTTATACGGGTTCCAAGACTCTGAAGCATACTCGAGTTGTGGGCAAACTAGGGCCTGCATGGTAAGCTTTGGCCTTTACTCCTTGTTACATGGAGATAGAGTGCGACTTAATAACCCAAGGGTATGATTTGCATTCAGTGTGATCTTATTACAGTGGTTGTTCCATCTAAGGTCTTTTGAAATTGTAACACCAAGGACGAGGTAGTCAGCCTGGTCTACTCTTGTAAGAGTCTGCCCAAGGATATTATATTGGAAAAGACGTGGTTTGCACTTATTGGTTATTGATAATATGGCACATTTCTCAACATTGAAGTGTATTAACCATGTAGAGGACCAGGTGTTGGATTGGGACATTGTTACACCTACCAGGAAACTTGGCCACTTGAAAACTAGTAACATGACTTACATTTATGTTAAAAGTGCCCCTCTTGACAAAGGTCTTTAGTTGTCATTACATTTATTGTTTAAAGTGTCGACAAAGTTCTTTAGTTTTCATTTTTGTCAAAGTGTGCAACATTTCTATTTAATTATGCCAGTTACAAAAAATATGGGGATTATAAAATCTTATCTGAAATTGTACTTTTAACATTTTATAAACATTATTCTCTCTTTTTCTCTCTCTTAGTCAAAATTTCTCCATGCAGGAAAGGCCTAGGAAGATTTGCGTCGTAATTTGGAGAAATTTTGGAGGCTGAGTTAAAGCTCCCACCTGGACAAGAAGCGTATGGAAGGAAATGTGCAAAGTAAGATTTTTGCCAAACATAAGTTCTAACCCGTGATTGTTGAAGTTGAACTGAAAGCCTACAGATCTAATGTCAGAATTAAAGGTGTATGGCCTGATTTAAGGATAAGAAGTTTTGTTTCTTTTGATAGAATGGATTCACCCCAAAACGCCCATCTGTAAAGTGTCGCGCAATATTTCAATCCGTTGGATTTGTGATTGAGCACTGTGAAAATTACTATTGGTCGACAAAAATGGGGCCATTTTCGATTATAATTCCACACCAAACATTCTTTTATCCCTAATAATTGTACAGGGTAAATGAGAGACACAAAATAGTAGCTTTCTTCCGATAACCAAAATTTTGACCACTTCCAGTAAAATCTGGGGGCTGACTTTAGTCAGTGACAGGAGGAGATATTTTTGAGAATACAAATTCTCATCAAATTGCCTGGATAATTGGTAGACACCACCTAACCAAGAAGCGTTTTTAAAAGGGTTTATTTGGCAAGGACAGTACAAGTACCAAAAGAAAACTGCAAACTTGTTTGGACACCTGATCTCCTTATTGTCCCATAGGAAACCATGCTTTGATTGATTGCTTGGCGTGCACAACAGAAAGTACTCAAATCATCATCCTAAGATGGTATATCGGCTTATTCACTCAGGTGTAATCTCATGACACTGCTGAGTTATATAAAGAGTTCCATAATAGGCAAAAAAACTTGGGTTCTTAAAAAAAAATTGAGTGGTTGCTTCTTCTGGAAATGTCCTGATTGTCTCTTTAATCTCAGTTGATTGAGCACCCAGGCCCAGTAAACTGTTTTCATCAAGCAAATACTGTCATTTGTTGACGACATTTTTAGCAATACAATTTTTGTTAAAGTCAGCTGGACTGCTGCATAAGAATATTGTGAATTTTTGGAGGATGACAACAGAATATATCACCCTCGCCAAGAACATATCAGACTCGTCCCATTAGGAGTCTCAGCAGCAGTCCCAGGAACCCGACTTTTTGACCACCCGACACTAACCTGAAACGCCACAAGTGATTTCTTGACAACTGAAAACTGAACGAAAAGGAGAGAGAAACACGCACAGCAGTGGTCAAAGATACAAAATCTCAATTCAGTTATGTGTTGCAGTACGACAGTATTGACTAAAGTGTATGATTTTGTCCTTATTAGGTTGGCTTTTTTATTGATTTTTTTTCCAATTTTTGATTAGCAAATGCAATAAAGTGCCGGTCAATTTAGGCTTAAAATAGTATTCCACATTTCTTTTTATTTTGGTACTCTACAGGTATAAATGCTTTCTTGAAGGAGTTACAGTCAGTGAAAGACAGAGAAGATATGCCTCATGATGGTCAGCGTGGGTTATTCAGGGCAGTTGTCATCTATTCCATCAGGTTCTTTCAGGTTATGAACACCAACTTAGAAGTGGCCAAGAAAGTTGCAGGTTTGTTAACCAATTGGCAGAAAAAAACATTTTTTTTTATATGACTTATTTCTCATTTAAAAAAGAACAGCAGGTTATATACAAATGTTGACTCTTCATGAAGGAAATGGTGCAAAATATACGAACCCGAGGTAACTGTAAACTGTGGGCCCGCAATCACCGGTCACTGAGGGCAGGTATTTTACACTATTTCACAAATATATAGAGCAATCAATATTTGTTTTATTTTATAACACATGAAATATCTGCTATTTAAAGGTGCAGCGAGAGATGTCATGCATATTTTCTGTGATATGTAGTGATTTCATATAAATTAGATACTCAATAGATTCCCTACCTTTTATTTGGTTACAGTAATAACTTAAAATGAAAACAAAAGGTGATTTGTATATGCTTATATTTCAATAGAAAACATAGGCTGAATTTCGTATTTGCTCCTATATGAAATTAGATATTTCACAATTTTTGTACCAAAGAAACAGTTCTCAGCTTAAACCTTACAGGTGGAGATATTTTTTATATAAAGCTTTACACCAGTGCCAAAATCAGAATTTGCACATTTTTTCGCGACAGCTGTTATTTGAAATCTCTCGTTGCACCTTTAATATTCTTGATATACAAAAAAAAATCCTTGGAGGCTTATGTGATCATGCCAATAGATGCCTGCCTGGATGCCTGCTTGGATGTCTGCCTGGATGTCTGCCTGAATGCCTGCATGGAACAGTCATTAATCCACTACTAACGTACTAAACCAATAGTCTATAGATGACATGAGGAGGTCATGTGCCGTATCAATTTTTTGGCAGGTTATGAATTATGTATGAGTCATTGCAATTTTCATTAAACGAAGTTGTGGGCTATCTTATATGCACCGTTTGTTAATTCTGTTAAGCCTGTGGGGATTGTTTTTTCCCTTGTGGGGACGTTGTAAACAAAAAGCAAACAAGCTAATTATGTACATCAGGTTCGTAGGACAGTCTGTCACCTTAATTAACATATAAACAGAATAAAGATGCAAAACACACATTTAATACAGGTGTCTAAGAAATGGTTCTGTTAACACAATTTTTATGCAAAAAATAAAAACACCAAAATATGGTTGTATGTAATTGGTCCATGACTGAATGTTAATGTGTGGGGTGGCTAGTGTTTCCCCCTTGGGTAAATGGAACAGGTATACTTGAATGCTTGACTAAGGCCGGTCTGTATGTATATGCATACAAATCCCCAGTAATGCCTGCCAGGTTAAGAAGAGGTTGTATCTAACAATGTGTCACAATACATCACATTCATGTTGATCCCTTACACAGCATTTAGTGTGCAAGGATGTGTACACACTGTAAAGACCTAGGGGACAGCCGTGTCTGTTAGATACAAGACTTAAAAGATGACACATCTGGGAAAAAAAGAAAACACCGCAAATCAATTAAGCTACTCAATACAATAATAAACTAGGATTTTTGTTATCAAATTAAAAATTAAATACCAATTTTGACTGAGTGAACTTGACCTATACAGTTAAGAGTGGGGGTGACCCGATCATGGTCTGATTGCATTGATATTTTCTTTACCTACAGATTGCATATCACCCAAAACATCCCAATTACAAATTTTGAGTAAAATCTGTCTGCCTTTGGATTGTAAAAGCAAAGATTTGTAAGAAAGGAAAGTGGACCATAGGATCGTTGTGTGTGTGTTGATAATAGTGGTTAACCACATTTGAGTCATTTTTGTTTTTATACCATCAAAAGAGAACATTGTTAAAATGTTTGGTTTATCTTGAATTTTTTTGTGTCATCGCAAGGGACATATAGGAAGTATTTTGCAAGTTGTGTTTGTGGTATAAACGTCATTAAGCCGGAACATAATGTGACATGTTTCCACATATTGCACACATTTTTATGCACTTAATTGTAATGGTCCTTGGGTAGTGCACCAGAAGTTTCTCCCTGATGTGTGGGGTCAAAGATCATCTAGGAGGTCATGGCTAAAAACATGGTCAGAATAAGTGAAAATTGCTTGGTGTAACCACTTGTGTCACTTAAATTTTCATGACACTTGGATCTGTAGTCCGGGGTTGGTGTCTCACTATGGGTGACTCATGTGACTTGTCCCCATTCACAAACAAATCGTGACCGCAGAAGACACAGCGTTTTGGTGTGAATGCCTAATTTTTGTGACTAAGTTCCACTTATTTTCACAGAGGTTCTAAGTTAAAGCTCTTTGCTCTGTCCTTGGCTACATTGCTGAACTGTTAATAGAGGGGCTAGTCGAGAAAACCGTTGACAGATTCTCATAGGTTGGAGTCCAAAGACCCATCACAGCCAAAACCGAAAATTGGTTCCAAACTACAATCACTGACATGGATCATGGAGCCTTGACAGGATATGCACATATATAAACGTGGTTTGGTTGTGTAAATTTGCAGCAAAGGACTATCAATCTACAACAAAACTATGATTGCAGTGACGAATTTATTTTGGTCTGTGTTAGACTTGAGATAGTTTAAAGGGGTATGAGGGCATAAGTGCCAAAACCCCTCCTCTCCATCTCAATCAAGCACCATTTCTTGAAAAAGAAAATGACCCATCTAGGTGCTTGATAATAATATATACTATTAATGTACTGAAAAGTTTACGACTTGTTAAGGTTGTGTAAGCTTAAAAACTGTAATATTGACCTTCAGTGCAATCGATAATTTCAAAAAGAAACAAAAAAATGTCCCAATTTGGATGTACTCCTGTGAAATATCAAGATTATAAACAATGCCATAGGAAATAGGACATGGCGCTGCCAACATATTTTAAAATAGGCTAGCCGGTAGTGGAATCAGGTTCTAATTCCAGATGCCATTTGGATTGCTGTATGATTGCTCACCTCCACACAAGCCACGGTGAACCAAAATCTTCCCACAAAATGGTCAATTAGTCGCCAGATTGTGCATTATACTCTTAAAACGCATAAGTATGGTGTGATTTTTGAGGTGTAATATTAGAACAATTGTAGCTGTGTGATTGCATACACACCTCTGAGGCATGGTACGTTCATTGGCCACACATGCATGAGCATTGTCATATCATTATGACAAACCCCACACATCCCAAATATGACGGACATAAAATGACGGTATGTGTAATAAATTTTGTGGTACACCATATCTTGATTTTGAAGAACATTAAAGTTATCAAGGCCTATCGATATCCAGTGAATGGCATTAGGATCCACGATAACACACAACAATGCTCATTCATTATGATGGTATTAAAGGAATCACACCACCAAATAACTCCCCATAGACTTGTGTACAACATGACCTCTCACCAAACATCAATTTCTCGGCTATAAAGCGACTGGTTATTTCAAAACTGGATTTTTTGGGAAGATTAGGACCATACCTCTTCAACAAAAATGAAAAAGTCATATGATGAAGGCTGATTTTTTTAGCTACAGAGTATCGAAAGATTTGCATGTTTTCAAAACGTCCAAGCCTAGTTGAATGTTACTAGATATTAAAATTGCACAGTTTCCCCAAACCCTCAGAAATTATACAAAAATGACACAGACAAAATCTTAACCACCCAAATGGTTTGTTACTAGTCCACACATTATGATTAATTTCAAATTTCATTTAAAGACACAACTTATCAACATTTTGTGACTAGGCAAAGGCCATATTTCGAACGCCAACACTGTCTCGACACTGACTTCGTCTGCTACACCTAGTTTATTTAGTGGTGTGATTCCTGAAGGCAAGTAATCAATCACTGCATCAATAACAGGATAGTAAGTGACCAACCCATGACGCACCTTTTCTGGGGTCGTATAGTGCATCATAGAACTGATAAGTGAATAATTTCTTATTTTGGTTGGGTTTTCAATTTCAGGTCCAACTGCCAAGTGATCTGATGCTTTTGGTGGTGAAGCAATGGATATTGATGATGGAGAATATGCAGGGGGGGGATTTTTTCTACACCAGATGCAGGCATGTATTGTGCTAATAAAGATACTTGTTCCAATCTAAAAGCCCATGATATACTTTCGTCGCAGCGAGCGATAAGTGTGCGCAATACCGGATTTTGACCCAGATCAAGTCGTCTGCTGCATCACATACTGTTCTATTCATATTTTTGACAGTTTTGAGAAAATTAGGTAGTGTTAATATGACGTTGAAATCTTCATAATCGAGTTTTAGACTTGGACTATCTACCAAATTGATGAGATATTCAGCAAATTTTAATCTATGTGATTTAATTCAAATTTATTTTTCAACATACAGCGCTATCTGACATAGATCCTATGTGATACACTAAAATTAACGTACATGCGTTCTTTACACAGAAATGAATATGTTACATACCTGTGTTCTAATCTAAGACATCGAAATCGATAAAAATACATATATCTTTATCACATACCGAACTATATATCAAAGCGTATCACAGACAGCGCTATCTGACATAGATTGCGCTTTTTGTGTCGCGGCCGTAAGGCGGGAAGACACATAGGGATCACTTGTCCTGTTGATGTTGTGTTGTTGTTGATGTCTGTGTTGTGAAAAAGGGTTAACATTTGCCGAATATCCTCATACTGTGATGGATTTAAACCAAACTTAAATGGGTCACAGGTGCAACATGGCACCCCCATTTGTTGATGAGGTCAAAGGTCACATACAGGTCACAGGGTCATGTGGGTCAAGTGTAAATCGGATGAAAAGTTAAAATTCGACCTCATTTGAAAACGTCGGAAGAAGATTCTTTCTCATGGTGTCCTTTTCTTCTCCCGCTTTGGTGGTTGTGAGTGTCACCTCCCCTCCGCTATTATCACCTCCCTTCCCCCTCAGGCCCCGCCGCCTCTCATGACCGCATTCCCAACGTGGGCGTCCTCCCGTCAGGCAATTTCCATTCCTGCACTCCCTTGCCTCTCTTCCGCTTGGTGTGACCTTCCCTGAACCCCTCTTTCCCACATATTTTTCTCTTTTCTCCGTCATTTTCCCTGATTCTCCCCTCCCGTAGCTTTACTTTTCTCTTCCTCAACATTCCAGCTAATTCTTGTTGACCTCTTTACTTTTCCCTTTTCTTCTCCATTTCATCCTCTATCCCGTTTCCTCCTTAGTCTGCACCCACACTTTTCCCCCTTTTCGGCTTTTCCCCATCCGCCCGTGTTCCCCTTTTTCTTCTCTCTTTTTTTCCCCTTTCTCCCTCGTCTTCCCCCCAATGTCCTTGCCTACTTTTCTATCAACCTTTTTCTCTTACTCCAACCTTCTTTTTCTTTCACAACCCCCTCTCCCACTTCCATTGGAACCACACTTGGTGTATGGAGTTTATGCAAATCTTCATTTGTTTGAGGTCCAAGGTCACATATCAAGGTCAAAGGTCATGTTAGGCCTATCATTCACAAACGGGCTACGAGACGATGTATTTTTAAGCCATCAATTCATTGAAGTGATCGGATTATTGTCATCGAGAGCGGCTTTTTAATATGTCGGGTTCTTGTTAGCGAAACTAGTCGCCGTTCTTTATGTCCGTTTCCGCCGAAAAATCGCAAAATGTTCTAGAGGTGGGGGCCCGTGTGTAGATGAGAATTATTTTTTAATTTTAGTAGGCCAGTCAGTTTGGGAGGTTTTTGGCTTTTTCGGGCCTTTGGATGCCTCGCTGTCGTCTTTCTTACTAAAACCTATTGGTTTGTGTGCACGTGTTTAAGCGGTGCAGCGGGGTATCTGAGTCCGAAAATGTAATGTAATAGTGCTATATATACTACCCTGGGCTTCCAAGTGCTACCAAGAAGTGCAAGGACAGAGGTCAAATACGATTGCAGAGTAAGCACATTTGACATATCTACTTGGCAGCCGCACGTGGAGTGTCCAGTTCAGTGACCTTCTAATACCGCACTGAGCAGAGTTAGTGTAAAACACCTGGATGAGAGCCACAAAAGATGTGAAGTCGGCTTGTGATGTAAATCAAGCAGTTAAGATATCGACGAAAAGCGACGACACAGCTCAAGTTTACTATGATGGTAACTCCACGATGATGCCTTCTTGTTGCTATTGGTGTTATTCACCTGTTTTAGTTTGTTATGTTGCACCTATTTTGCTAATTGAATATTTAAAAGAAACTGCAATTGTTAAGAGCGAACAATTTAAATGTTTTGGGGGGAAGGGGAGGGAAGTGGTGTAATAATAAATGGGAGTCATGTTCGAGGGCGTCACGGATTGTGTATGCACTGGCGTTTTGTTAGGGTTTGTTTCTTATTAGGCATATTGCCTATATTTTACGAATGTAGTATTTCCTTATTTGGAGAAAAGAGTTGTGATAATTTTGATGAAAAGTTCATACAATAATTTGTAATGGGGGTACGCGAATCGGGATGTTGAAATTAAGAAATCACCTAGGAAGTTTAAGAGGGGGAAGTAGTGGACAAATCAGGTGAAAGACGAAGAGGGGATAATTGCTGGGGTGGGGGGGGGGGGGGGGTGGGGAGGGGGGAGGAGGTGGGGCTTGGCTCTTTCGGTGGGACGCGGAGGGTGTATGCAAAGTAGCTATGGTCCTTCTCTCTCCTTTCTGCCCCTCTCCTACTTTTACTCTAAGCTCCCTTCCGAATCTCTCTCCCCCCCCGTTGTCTTCTTCCCCCTTTCTCACCCTTAGGCTACTGTCTGTCCCTTGAGCTTCCTTGTCTGCTGTTCCCCCTTTAGGGGCTGTCACCATCGCTTCGGTGAGCCTCCGGGGGGGGGTGTAGGCGGCGAGGGGGGTCGGGGGGGCCGTGCTTTAGGGGGGAGATGGTCCTTTTCCCGCAATCGCCGTTTTGGTCCTGGTATTCTTTGTATCTGGGTATCAGAGTATTGCCGGTGCGCTTTGTTCGGTTCCTCGAAGGCCCGCGGGGCCCTCGTTCATCCTTGCCAGTGGCTGGGATCTGCGGGGGGCCTGCACCCGCGTACTTCTTCTTGGGGGGTCCCACACTGTGCCCTTCGGTCCCGTTCAGTCCTACTTTGTTGGCTTTTGAGGAAGTAGGGCTGCGCCTTTCTGGTGGGGTGAGATTAATTTCCCTCTGACGGCTTATCTCGAGATAGGGGAGGGAACCGTCCGAGTGGGACAGAAAGGAGGGAAGAGTTGCATGGGATTACTGATCTTGCGCTGACTCGGTGGTGCGGATGTCAGTGGGAAAAAGTGGGACGAAGGAAATGCGAAAATTGTATTGAAGGGTGAAATGTGAGTTATAGATATATATTTGGATATCGGTTTTCAAATTTAATGGGAACAGAGGTTAGCTGTTGTGTATTAAAACAAAATTATTATGTTTTTTTTTTTTTTTTTTTTTTTTTTTTTTTAATTTTTAATTATTCAATATGGCCGTTCACAGTCGGGCTAACAAGGAAAACGTAGCAAACTGTTGCGAAATTCCTTGGCATTCATGAGGGTTGTTACAATGAATATCATAAATAATTAAATCGGCACTTTAATGGGCAGGGATCAGACTTGTTGTTATGGCCTTCGTTAGGTAGGTAGTCTTGATGCGAAGACAACGGAAATTGAAACGAAAAGCCTAATCTGCATCAGTTTTGTACTAGTCTCTCAATAGGCTAATTTGCATATCAGGGCAATGACCGGTCAGTGGAATTTAGGCATATTGTATTTTTATACAAATATCCCGGTTTCTTATGATGTTACATGGTAATGTAGTAGAAGCTATGCTGATCAGTGAAAACGATAGGACTATATAATTCAAGCCTGAAGTGAGTGAATTCCTTCGTCCCGAGCGGACCAACATATCTATTGTAACCCAATGTCACTAGAGAATTTTGAACAGGTTCATCATTTTAGGGAGATGGCCAGAAAAAAAGAAAATAATGGATGGCCGATCACCAGGTTTCATGAACGAAATATAGAGGCATTCATGTTGTGTACATCATCTTGCATATAATATTGCAAAGCAGATCGACTTTAATAGCAATTGATTTGTCTCTGCCGATGGACTATATGTTTCATTTTAATTTCCACCGAATGTATTCTCATCACATGCCAGAAAGACATGTATACGTGACAGAAAGGAATGGTTGGAACAACACTGAATGATGTATAAAAAGTACTGCACAAACAAACTGCATTTGTTATTGCTTGTACGTACTTGGTCTCTGCCCGCTGTAGTATTTGCACGCTGTTTTCATCAACATGTTGCGTAAGTTAATTTTGGATCAGCAAAACATTCACCACTCCACAATTAGAAGCCGAAAAGCTAAACTAAACTACACGCCAGCTACACATAACTTATACATTTCATTTCAATTTATTAAGGATCAGACAAATAAAAACACAAAAAGGCAACATGAGCATGCATACGTTTCTATAGCTTTCTTCACAATGCTTTTTACTTTAAAAATAATTGTTATTTATTTAATGAAAAGGTTTAGCAGAATAGATCCAGTAGTAAATAATACATATTTATCGTTTGTGCGCCTTGTATCGGGGCCTCCCAAGGAGCCACTCATGATTAAAGGTAGTTGTCGCCACGCCCAAAAGAGATTAAACCCGAGCGAGCTGAAAAATCGGGGGATCGTCAGTCTAGCAATAGATACGACAGACGCAATTGTAAGTGCAGGGAAAAGTGTCACGCTCTAAATGATAATCTAAATGTACGGGAGCTGGTAATGTAATTGTCGCGAACGTTTATTAGGAACTAGACCTTAAAATATGATAAAAGAGAATTGGACAATAAAAAAACCTAATTAAACTAAAACAAAACAGGGAACTATTTTAGTACAAAGGGACCCACCTTCATTTACTGGGTAGGACCAAATGGAGATGTTGCAATGGAAATTCACCAACTCTGATAAACACGTTTTCCATCTACACATTGCCCGCGTCCAAGGTTCTGGAAAAAAGGCTGGAGATTTTGTTTAGTGTGACATCAAATAAGATCCTAGCCTAATCACGCGCCCCAGGCGTTTCTTTTGTATTTCACAGTGTAAATGGTAATTGATTTGCCCCAGCATCGTTACTTTTAATAGTTTTATTATGGGGTAGATAAACCAAAATGTTGAAAATTTCATAAGTATATTGTTCCCGCTCTTACAAGAAATGGTATAACCAAATTTGCATGGAATTGCCGAGGTTTAAGGTGCAAGATTCTCGCGCAAACCTGCCTTGTCTTGTTCTTGTCAGGGTCGATAGGGACCATAGGGAAAGCCAATACAAGTTGAGCGAGATGAGGGTCAGTGTCGTACGTTCAAAAACATAATAAATTAGCCGTGTCCACATCCTTCAAAATTTAATTTGGCAAATTTTCAAGTACAACCTTATGGAAGTGGATTTCATAATGTATGAGTGAAGGAGAAGAAGAAACTGTTATTTGCATTGTTTAGGAAAGAAAGTGTACGTCGTCATGTGGCCTCATGGGAGTACTACGTATGATAATAATAAACGTCATATGAATGTCGAATGATGATTCGGCAAAAGATAATTTACGTGTACCAGGTTCGGATGCAGTGATTTGACAGATTTGCTGTACCATTAGACATCGGATATATACGGCGAAGGAGTCGTTAGCAGAATTTTAGCTTTTTTTTAACGTGGAAAATTTCTGGGAAACAAGATGAAAATGTCAGGATTTGGTGCAGAAATGTGTTCGAGAAATAACATACTAAAAGTCCACTAAAATCCTATTTGTGATTTTGTCAGAAATAATATAGGGGGCAAAGTTTGTAACAGGGGTGAAAATTCAAAATATTTTATGAATTGGGCCTAAATGTGTTTTTCCCAACATTTTGGTTTCATGTCCAAGGACAATAAAGGTATAGTTTTGCCATTATCTAAACCTGTAAGTTTAAGTACTACAGACATAAATCATTCAAGGTCATCTGGGCGGTAATATTCAAATGAATCCAATTTCATTGAAAACAGATTCAAATTGCTGTAGAGTCAATGTTTAAAACAGAAATGTCATTCCAATCCCTACTGGATCCGCAATATTGACATTTAAGAGCAGAAAGCAGTGACCCCCATAGAGCCTGTAGAACCCCATAACACTTGACCCGTAAATTTTGCAAGTAATGACAAGACCTGTTTCAATAGTATTTGGTGTTCATGTACAACTAGATGACGATTGAACATCTTTCAAGGAATCCGACCAAGTCAGAATATTACCCCCCAGGATGACCTTGCAGACTTTTTTACAATATAGTTATTAAACTAAAGCATAGATAGGGCAAACTACTACCACTTTTTGTTAATCCTTGGGACATGAAAAATGTCTGGAACACATTAAGGACAATTGAAATATTTCGTATATTTACCCCCTGTACAAAAACTTTCCCCTTATTTTGAAAAAGGCCACAAAGGGGATTTTGGGGACTTTTAGTAATATTATAGACAACCTTCCGGCACCAAGTCTGGACATTTTCAGGCTTTCCCAGAAATTTCCCCCCTTTCCATTGTTTATTTGTTAATACTCTTGGATTAATAGATAGTATGTGACTCGCGCAGGTCTCCAAGATCCAATTTTCTTAAGTTTACATCACCAACATTCTTAAAAATTAAAAATGACAAAACTGTATAAAACAGGGACAGATTGCATTTGTAGAATGGTTGGCAACTTTGGTCTTTTGATGCCCAAACCGTGTCCAAAATATTTTGGGAGCCACGTGGCACATGAACCAATTATTAAGATTATGATCCCCGGAAAAAAATCTAAAAATCCTTATTTCTCGAAGTGTATCAGCTACCTATTCCGTGTCTCCTAAATTTTTGATCGATCCTCGCCTTCGTTTAACACGAACCATTGGCCTATAATTGGATAAATTCCCAGTAAATGGACAAACACGATGTCGGATGACGTCCGCACCATAGCAATTGCGAGAAGGAGCTAGAAGTAGGCCGTCTTGATTTCTTCAAGTATACTTGATCGCAGCATTGGTTACAGTGTGATGTATTTACCATGTTTGCAGGTGTTAAATATAACATTGAAAATTTAAATATTTACCCTGAGGAATACGCTCGAAGATTACTAGTACCAAACTTTACAAAAATGGGGACAACAAAGTGGGGCGTTCCGAGCAGTGAACTTCCGAATGGAGGGGCGGTTAATTTAGCATGTTATTTGCAAGTTCGACAAAGGTCGGGGAATATTAAAGTGAGGGGGCGCTCAATAGGTCGAATACGGTAACTAAATACTTTTTTTTCTACCCAAGTTACGGCTATAAATCGTAATATAGTAAATTCTTGTAAAATTTATTTCATCTGTCTAATAGGTATTAAAGAAAAACGGTATCTTTGAGCATTGTTTATTTCCAATCGTCTCATCTACGTCCCTCATTGGTATCACTGGTGTGCACGGGACTGTGGCAGTGTTGTAGAGATCAGTGCGCAGGGGCACCATTTTCGTTCCCACATGCTCGCCCAGACCGGGTTATCATGTTTATTTCGAGATGCAAAATGCTCCATTTTCATTAATATCATTATCGTCAAGGTTCAGCTTTTTGTTGATTTGAAATGTATCCAAAACACAGACTCCCCAATACGACGATCTGAATGTTCGACTAGAAAACAACACAGAATGGAATGTCTTTGGCTCAGGTGATCCCCAACCATTTTACACACACAAGTGTGTACGGGCGCGAGCAACAGACTCGAGTACAAGCATGTGATATTACGAGTTTATCGACGATATCGCGCCAAAACAGCTGGGATTCCCCCGGGGATTGCCCATTTAGCCGACGACCCAAGTAAAATGAGTTAGGGATCACTACTGGGGGCCGGACGGGGGCACGATAACTTTGCACTGTATGTTTATGGATTTGTTGATGTCATAACAAAAAATGCAGTCAGTCAATAAATGAATCATAATTAATATTTCTTAATAATACTCCTCAGTTTTCCATATAAACAAAAATTATTAAAACACATATGATTCATGAGGTTACTTTTAAAGTCTGACTCAGAGATTTCGAAATATTATTTTTTGTGTAATAATGAAAAATAGTCAACTAGAAATGAAGATAGTAACCTAAAATGCACAATCCGAAATTTGAGCTGAATCGGATTTTCGTTGATGCCGTATACATTTATGTGTAGTATTACGTCCATAAGATACTGTGTATAACAAAAATCCGGATCCGCGAATTTATAACAAAGTTGTGATTTCTATATGAAGGAATTCATTAAGCTTAGCAATTTCACAGCACCAGTGATTAGTTCTTATATGGAAAAGCATTATTACATGCAAAAACACGATTTTTTTTAAATGAGAGCGACATCCCATGAAATGTTGAGTGGCCTTTATGTTTTAATCAACCACGTTAAGTTTTAGTTTTAATCTACCAATTAGAAGAGAAGGGGAGATAGGGCCACGTGTATCTGTCTGGTGGGCCAAGGCTCATACAATCACGAAACTAAGTGGGGAGATGTAGCTAGGCCGGGCTAGAAATCAATTCGATGGTTAGTGGATCACAGGTCATCGGGGGGCATCCGGTCAAAGCTCCAAGTTCATGGGTAAATGGTTTTTCAGAGGACCGAGGGTCGCAAGTTCCATAAAACTTGGTAGGGGGGTGCCCCTTGACCGTCGAAGACAAATTTGTATTGGTCTGTGGATCAAGGTCATCAGGGACATTCAAGGTCAAGGAGGTCAAATGGGGGAAACATTGGTGTATGGGCATGGAAACTGGAGGTGGGGTTGATTGTGATGTCGCAAATTTTTAGAGGTCACAACAAGGTCTTAGGGTCATTCAAGGGTCAAGGAGGATCAACGTTGGTGTGTCGGAGACCGAGAGTCACCAAGTTCCTGAAACTTGGTCTTCGATGGTCAAGGGGCACCCAACCCAACGAGTTTGGTATGGGTTGTGGATCAAAGGTCATCAAGGTCAAGGAGGTCAAATGAGTAAACATGGGTATGGACATGAACTTTGGAGGGTGGGGTCAATTGTGATGCCGAAAATGTTAAAGGTCATGACCAAAAATTATCTAATATTAATACCGTGGTCGGTCTATCTGTCTGGAACGTCTTTTTTCTCGAGGACCGAGGGTCACATGGTCTTGACACTGGTGGGTGGGCGAAACTGGGTGCCCTTGACACGACGAAGACCGAGTTTGTATTGGTTAGGCGATCAAAGGTCATTGAGGTCAACAGGTCAAGGGACCCGCCTCTATTTTCGTCAGAGAATGAGGTTGGAAACTTGGTGGGTGGGTGCCACTGACCCATCCGATTACTGGAGATTGTATTGGTTAGTGGATAAACTTGGAAGAACCTTGGAGGTTGGGTCGGTTTTTGATGCCCAAAATGTTGAAGGTAGGAAAAGGTCATTAGGGGGTATTCAAGGTCAAAGAGTTAAACGTTTGTTTCTCGGAGACTAAGGGTTGCACGTCCTGAATCTTAGTGGGTGGGTGCCCCTTGACCGTCCGAGTTGTTTTGGTTAGTGGATCCAAGGTCATCAGGGGTATCCAGGTCAGTCAAGGGTCAAAAGGGGTAGGTAATCATTGGTGTATGACATGAAACTTGGGAGATGGGGTCGGATTTTGATGCCAAAATTTAAGGTCAGGACAGGTCATTAGGGGTCATTCAAGGTCAAAATGAGGTTGTTAAACGTTTGTTTCTCGGAGATCGAGGGGGTCGCCGTTCCTGAAACTTGGTGGTGGGTGCTCTTGACAGTCGAAGGACGAGGTTGTATTGGTTAGTGGATCACCCCAAGTTCATCGGGGGTAAATGAGGTCCAATGGGGTAAACAACGGTGTATGGACTTGAAACTTGGAGGGTGGGGTCGATTTTGACGCCAAAATCAAAGGGCCAGAAAGGTCATGCAGGGTCATCAAGGTCAAAGGAGATCAAAAGGGGTAAACTTTGGTGTATCCAAGGACGCAAATGGTGGGCAGGGTCGATGTTGATGCAAAATTGGTATAAAGGTCACCGGACCGAGGTCATCAGGGGTCATTCAAGGTCAAATGGGGTAAACATTGGTGTATGGACTTGAAACTTGGAAGGTGGGGTCGATTTGTGATGCCAAATTTGTAAAGGTCACGAAGAAGGTCATAAGGTCATTCACGGGATCAAATGGGGTAACATTGGTGTATGGACTTTTGTTGATGCCGACAAATTTTAAATAAAAGGCAACAACAAAAGTATCAGGGGATCATTCAGGTCGAAGGAACCACAAAACTCAAGGGATGACTCCAAACTTAATCAACAAACTAGCATTCCCAAACATCCCAATTGATGGGTTACTGCATACATTGATGCACTCGTTTTATATGACTTCCTAAATTAACTGCAGGTCATTTGAAAAGCCATCTCAGCCACAGAAGAAAAGCCACAGCCTTAATCTGATGTTAAACCCGTATAACCTATACAGAATCTACCAGGGTTGAAAGGATTAAGAGGAGCATCTTAAAAGCCACTGACGTCTATGTTATAACCATACAGAATCTTACACCAGGGTTGAAGGGTTAAGATGGAAGCCATCTCAAAGCCACCTGACTTATGTGTTATAACCTATACAGAATCTACCAGGCTTGAAATGGTTAAAATGGAAATTAGATGGCAAGACATCTAAAGCCACGACGTATATGTTGATAAACCTATTACAGAAGAATTACCAGGGTTGTTTGAAAGATTAAGATGGAAGCCATACTTAAAAAAGCCACTTGACGTAATGTGTTATAACCTATACCGAATCTACCAGGGTTGAAAGGGTAAGATGGAAGCCATCTCAAAAGCCACTGACTTGTGTGTTATAAACCTATACAGAATCTACCAGGGTTGAAAGGGTTAAGATGGAAGCTATATCAAAAGCCCACTGGACTTGTGTGTTCTAACATATACAGAATACCAGGGTTGAAAGGGTTAAGAATTTGGAGCCAAGCCATTGCCTTATGTGTTCTAACCTATGTACAGAATCTACCAGGATTGAAAGGGTTAGGTTAAGATGGAAGCCATCTAAAGGCCACTGGACTTGTGTGTTATAACCTATACAGAATTACCAGGGTTGAAAGGGTTAAGATGGAAGCCAAGCAATGGACTTAGTTTATAACCTATACAGAATCTACCAGGGTTTGTGGAAAGGGTTTTAAGATGGAAGCCATCTCAATAAACCCCTGACTATGTGTAAACTATACAGATCTACCAGGGTTGAAGGGGTTAGATGGAAGCCAAGCCATGGACTTATGTGTTATAACAGCTAAAGATCTACCAGGGTTGAAAGGGTAAGATGGAAGGCCATCTTAAAAGCCACGGACTTATGTGTTATAACCTATACAGAATCTACCAGCGGTTGACAGGGTTAAGGAAAGCCATCTCAAAAAAGCCCACTGACTTATGTGGTATAACCTAATAATCTACCAGGGTGAAAGGGGTTAAAAGCAATATTGGCACAATTTTGAGAGCCGCCCCCAATTTTAAAAATTTGTATTTTGCACAGTTATGTGGATAATTGGCTAGGAAACTATACTTGCGAATGAGAATGCTAAAAAACTGCGTATTTTATACATCACAAAATAAGCGATTTTGTAATTAGAATTGGGATCCCAGATTGGACTTAAACGGCAGAGATGGAAATGCTACGTTTAGGTCCGTCCATGATGAAATAGTGCAACCTCGAGAAATAACCTCTAACGTGATTACCCCGAACTATTAACAACTAATGGAGGAGCGTAGACAACGACATGGCTTCTATTTCCGGCTATTGCACATTGGAAGGCTGTTTACAGCAGCCGTTGACTTTTATCGGGGATCCCGATAATAATTATTCTAGTACAAAATTCCTTCGTTTGTGACACATAGAATTTCGAGCTTAACCATTCACAGGTATAGTTTACTAGCCAGTACCAATGCACTGTGTATAAAAATCTCCAAATTTTTTTGAAAAATTGGGGGTGCCCTTCAAAAAAATCTGTGCTAATATTGCTTAAGATGGAAGCCATTTCAAAAGTCCACAATCTTTTTTTGAATTTATGGAAAAAAAAAATCTGGAAATCATAACAGAATCTACCAGGGGTTGGGGTTTGAGTGGAATGCCATCTCAAAAGTCACCAAGTGCACTGACTTATGCTATACCAATCTCTCAGGGTTTTAAGCTAATGTGAGCATGACTTTAGACCAAATTCTTTTATCTATTGTATTATTCACCACCGGCTAAAAAGAGTGGTCATTGGAGCTGACAAGGTGACATTACTAATCATGCTTTCAAAATCCATAGAATTCCACTTACATGAAAAAAGTCATTTCGTAAAAAGAGCAACATATTCCTGTTCATGCTTTTTAAAACATTTAGATTTTGGATAAAACACTAGGTGGGAAAAAATCTTCAAATTGTTAGGCAAATGAATGAAACCGTGAAGTGGGTATGTATGTGTACATGGGATATATAATAGTGTAGAAGTGCAGGCAAATGGCATGCATGTAAGTGATACTGGCCGTTTACACGGTGGTTAGCCAGAGCAATCGATTCCGAGTCGAATAGTACCGCAAATTGTATAGGCGAAATCCAACATGGAAATATTCAGGTGCATTGTTCTAGAGGTGCAGTTGTTTTAACCGTGTGTGTGTTTTTTTTTAAATTTCACTTTAAAATCTCAAGTTTTTGTAGGTAAGTTAGTCCAGGAAGAAATTGATCCTAATTTAATTCTTGCTGGTGTACAGTAGCTAACGTCGGGCATGCATAAGAATCTCAAGGTGAATGGCACAACTCGGTCGCATTTTGGAAGGGAAATCATTCCAATATGGTTCAACGGTTACTTCTGGTTCTAGGTTGCCTTACAAGGCGAGACAGACATGTTGTTTCTTTGGTTAGGATTAAGGTAAAATTTAAACATTAAAGAATTTGCCTCGTACCCCAATATCTATAAACGCTTGCTCAAGAAATCCTCTGTGATTATGCATATTTGTGGAGGAAAATGGGAGACGTCCATATAGAAGAAGTCCCAAGTATGCAAATGTATTGCCATGTATTCCGTCAAGCGCCACGTACAAACATGATACAAGCACATGAGGGATCGACTGTGTAATACCTAATGGCATTCTTGGGATTATGTATTAAACGTTTGCCAGAAATGTTCAATTTCGGAACCTTTCTGACTTGAATTATCTATAAGAACTGACATGAAACCGTCGGGCATTTTGAACAAAGTCAAACATTGTTTGCCTAAAACATCTACAGGGTGAGTCAAAAAGAAGTACAACCAAATTGAGCGATTTGTTTTTATGGAGAACCCCTCTGGCTATTAATATATTTGTGGCCGCCAGCTATAGCTGCAGGACCACTTAGCAATTCCGTTGTGCGTGTGTATGTATGGGTGTATGTGTGTGTGTGTGTGTGTGGTGGAGTGTGTGGTGTAAAAATTGTTAAGTTTTTTTTTAAAAAATTGACCTCACTTGAAAAAGTGAACTTCAATGGAACCAAACTTCGTCATAGGTGATCAATTGGGATCCCTCATATGTTGATGAGGTCAAAGGTCAGTTGAAACGGTCAAAAGCGTCCGGTGAGATCAATTGAAAATGGGCCTAAAAAATTTAAAAAGTGATCTAAATTGAAAATTGGAACCAAACTTTGTCATAGTGCACCATGACGACCCTTCATATTTTTGATGAGATCAAAGGTAAGTTGCCAGGGTCAAAAGGTCATGGAGGCGGCACACAGTTATATTCTTTGAATATAGCGAGCGCGAAAGCGGAGAACCGCGAAATTCTAGTTCTTTTTGTTAGTACCATTCCAGTTTGTTAGCTCTATTAAAAAATTAAGGCATTTAAAATCGAATTAACGCGTTCAAAAGTTACAAGCATGCAGAAGTGAAAGTACCCAAAGTGAAAGACCGAACAAGATACACGCTAGAGTAACCCAAAGAGTACTCTTGGATTTACATTCAGCTGTGGTATTTGAAGCATATCCTCCATTAATTACACATTAGGAATAAATGTCAGGGAACACCAGTGACGTAACCAGTCCGTGGGTGAGGGCGTGGGAGGGGAAGGGTAAGGGCGGGATCCGCACTCCAAATCTTTGCCCCCTCCTGGCCCCAATAGAGATCAGAAAAAGTAATAAATTGATAGTATTGACAGATTACCGTGTTCACCTTTGCAAAATGTGTTTTAATGATGCCCCAAAAGTTAAATGGTTCACATCGCCTGGTCCCCCTCCCCAAATGAAAATGTCTGGTTACATCATTGGGTAAGACTGTAAAATGAAACCAGATATCAAAATAATATTTAATGAAATCAATATTTGGACTTGAAGCAATAATTTGCAGCATTCTTTTCAACTTGCTTGATTTCCATGTAGTAGAATTTTCAAAATATAGGGCTGGATAACAGATAAAGCATTAGAATTTTCCATTTTAAATATCCTGATAATTTCATTAAATCTTAAGTATTCTACATTATCATAATTCAACACATGTCCCGCGTAGCATTTGAATACGGCGCCAGAGAATCAACCAGTTAATTTATTTTGAAGCCCTCACACTGCGTAGTAATGAGTAGTAATGAGTCTCATGTGTACAGTCAGTGTGCAATTTTTGTTCGGGTCAGAAAATGGATACCTTCACAAAAATAACTGTAGCCTTTGAATGGCTTGATCGATTTTAACAATTTGAAATTACTGTGAAAGCTGATTAAACAGACTATCTAAGACATGAATTAATTTGGTAAATTCCGTTAATGTTTCTTCATAAAAAAATCCCTCATTTGGTTGTACTTTTTTCTGACTCACCCTGTATGTATAAATTGTATTGTTCACTAGTCATGCCGTATTTGACATACGGTATGTTACTGTGGGGTAATGCAACAAAAGAATACATGACTAAACTATATAAGATACAAAAGAGGTCTTTGAGAATAGTTTCAATGAGTTCATATCTATGTCATTCCAAACCTTTATTTGAAAAGTTTAATACTTTGAATATATTTCAATTATATGATTAAAATCTGGGTATATTAATGTACAATTACAAAGCTGGTATGCTTCCTAGGTCATTTGATCATGTATTCACTAACTTAGAAAATGTTCATGATTACAATACAAGAAATAAGACTAACTTTCGCTACGACATTCACAAAATTAAATCGGTGTTCACTGACGGACCTAAATTTTGGAACTCGTTATCCCGTGATATAAAAATGGCTTCAAATCTAAAGAATTTTAAACAGGGTTTATCTTTATTTCTCACAAACAATAAAACATAAATGTTGAATTGGTATGTTTGTTATATCACTCGATCAAATGATTTTGGAAACATCCTGTTTTATTGATATATTTTGTTCCTTCATCTTAATTATTATCTTTTTGAGTCACTGCATTTGCTGTTGTGTGTGTGAGTTTGTGAGTGAGTGGTGTCTGTTATTTGTTAAGTATAATTTTGTCTGTGTTGTTTGTAAGTATAATTTTGGTTTATTTTCTTTGTAAGGTGGTGCAACAAATTACTCAGGTTTTGCCTTTGGTTGCATCTCCGCCATCTTATTTTGTTATTGATTCGTTTTAAATTGTATTTGGTGTGTTTTTATGATGGAAATAAATATGATGATGATGATGATGACATTAATCTTGATTCATTCATTGTATTGGATGGTTAGGAATGTCAATGGACATGTCCAAGCAAAAGAGCAATAATCCATTCACAGCAATATGAGCAGACACAGGCATATATTTTGTCCCATATTGCAAATGCAATTGATTGCTGACCAAGATGATCTTATATAGAGACTTAAGTTACCTATCTCTGATTCCATGTTCTTTTCTGTTTTCTAATTAAACACCTTAATATATGTGATTGTAGGAAAACATTTCAATTTTCTTAAACAAAAAACACAACAACAATGTATGTAATCTAGACACACCAAAATAGCACTTGAAAGTATGTCAAATTTGGCATAAGATGTGTTTGAAATCAACAATAAATGAAGTCTACTCTTGACATTTTGTTTGGTGAAAATTCAGGGAATTTTAATGCATTTCGAGACTAAAATAAGTGGTAGGATGAATTGAAATCAATATTTTCTTTGTTCTGGAAATTAGGACATTCAGGTTTTTTTTTTTTTTTTTTTTTTTTTGGCCTATATCCCAAACATCCTTTTCGGAAAAAGACTACATACCTGACGATCACCGCAAAAAAGGTGGTAGCATTATTTTTCTTGTTAGATCTAGGGGCAATTCCCCCAAAAACAAAACGGGTCCGCTCCGTGATTTTTGAAAAGTGGAAAAAATGCAGTTAAGGGACATTAGGATATGGGAATTGTCACTTAATTGGTTTGTTTCACCTCATTGCACAACTCAACGCCACACCTCTGGAGTAAGCCACAGCATCCTTGATGCTCTCGTTACATTTTGTTTGGTGAAAATTCAGGGAATTTTAATGCATTTCGAGACTAAAATAAGTGGTAGGATGAATTGAAATCAATATTTTCTTTGTTCTGGAAATTAGGACATTCAGGTTTTTCCAAGTCGGTATCTTAACTCACGATTCCGTGAAATTGTTCAATTTTCAATTCCGTTAAAGGGAAAACTTTGGTCTTTTAAACCTATGCATGGGCAATTATAAATGCAACCACCAGTTGTGTTGAAGTTGGTCAACTGTTAAAGGTTACAGATTTTTACTCAGCAGGATAGCAGCAAAAAATTGGTAAGATTGACAGAAGCCAAATGCAACTTGTGATTCCGTAAATACATTTTACATAATAACCATATCGAACAGTGAATCTCGAAATACATGCACCTGTGTGCTTTGAGACTTTGAAAATATTGTACAATCGGAATAAATGAAATGAAATTGAAAAATCTATGCGAATGCGTTTGTTTTTTTTTTTTTTTTAGAAAAAATGCTAATGCGAAATGCAGTGTTTTCTTTTTTTTAATGCATTTTTGGCCCCTTTTTTCAAATTTTCGGCCACTTTGCGGCCAATTTTCATTTTTTTCTGAAAATTGTTTACAAAAATATTTAAGAGACCTGAGGATATTTCCAGAAAGCGCGCCCCCAAATCTTTCTCGAACCTAGGGTTTTTACATATTTGGAATGCTTACCAATGTATTAGATCACACCTGAAGTGAATAGCCGAATACGCAGTCTTTTTGTAATAGGATATTATTTAGTAGTTTCTGTCCGTGCCGACAGAGTCAAAGCATGGTTTCTATGGGGAACGATAACTTTTTTTTAAAAAAAAAACGATTTAGCAGCAGTTCAAAACAAGGTTTTGGCAGTTTTTCCTTTTGGCACCTGTTTGCTCCCATAAACCTTCCAAACGTGCTCGGTAGGTGGTCGACAACCGATCCAGTGCATTGAGACGAAATTCATATCCTAAAAACATCTCCTCCTGTCACTTTAACGTGAGTAAAACCTAAAAAAAAAAAAAATTATGTGGTCAAAAACCAATTTTGTAAAGGTCCCAGGAAATTCAAATAGAATTGATGTAGTTGTGTCAAGTCTACAAGGAGGGGCGAGTAAGGATTCAATATTTGGGTTGGTGATGACATCTTATTGACTCTTGATTTTTCAGAGAGTAATAGAACATTCCAGGTGACTGGTGTTGATCTATTCAATGGCAACTGACTGACAAATCAGTAGTTTCACTAATGGATGTCACTGGTAATTGTATTTTTTTTGTGGCCCTGTTTATTGGGAAATGGAAATGCCCCATGAAAGATTTGGACTAGGTGTTTATCATCTCCTTTCCTGGGACCTTTAACATAATCGCGCGTCTTCTGAACAAAACTTGTTTTTTTTTTACTTGGCCTTAATAAGAACTATTTATTATTATAATCACTCTGAAAATTGTTGGACAGGGTCTTTTGACCTGCACAAATCCATATAAAACCATCATTGGTCCACATTCCCTGCACATGTCTTCAGTTCAAATCTATGAAAATCCAGACCATGATTACAGTATCTGAACAAATTCCCTTGCCAGTAAATGTAAGTATTGTAGCAACCTTTGTACAGGTGGTGGGGTAAGTGCTTTAGTAACTTAGGTTTGATGTTTAGAAACTTTTATAATATTTTTGTGCAGGGAACTTATAATACCCCGCAAAAGAAGCTAAGTCTAAGTTATATGAATAGGAAATATGTCTTGAATTAGAAGAAGTTGTCATTTTAATGTCCCTTAGCATGAGAGGTTAAATTTGTTGGGCATTCTAAATTCAGAATCTGTACAAAAACCCTCTTAAATCAAACCCCTATACACCAATATAAGACCGTCCAGTTTAAAAAATTTTTTGTATATTCGTGATTTGGTTTAGAGTGGATAACTCTTTGACTTTTGGTTGATAGAATCTCTTATTTTTGTCTTGAGTTCAAGTACTCTGCCAATCTTTGTTTCACATTGACATATGAAATTGGATTGTGATAGTGTTTCGCAAATCAAAGCACATGGATTTTTTGTGTCTCATTTTCCATTTAGAATTGCATAAATACCAGTCAACTTTGCTATCTCAGCACATCATGGGTAGCACCCAACCCAAATTGTAGCACCTTTTCTGCATTATATTACTCAATCTCACACTGGAAATTGAACAAACTTTTAAAAAAATGAATGCGACTGTTCTTGCTCCGTAAAGTCGCTTAGCCATGTGTTGCCTGTGTAAGATGCGTACTGATGACAAGATTTTCCATTGTGTATCAATATCGGCCGTGTAATTTTTAACTTTCATGCAGCGCATCTAAATCCAATCATAATAATTTTTTTTGCCTATTATCTTTTACCTGGCCACCACGACATAAAAGCTCAATTTCTAGTCTGATAGATAGACTTGTTACAAGTCTGCTCAGCATGGCTTTGATTTGTCATTTTTCCACCATAATCAATCAACTTTTTTCATAGTCTGTGGTGTAAGCTGTGACATTGTTTAGAAAATGCACACCAACAATCACCGTGAGCTTCATTTCTTAAGCATAAGTGAACATACTAGTCAAAAATAATCCGGAAATTTTTTCACTATTATTGCGTGGTAGACAAAATGTAATTTGTGCTGACTTGGAATGCAGTCTAAGTCTAATCATTCCTGTAACTGCAGGCCATGCCATTTCCTATCCCTGACACTCAACATCAAAACCTCCCTGCCCGTGCCGCTCTGAGTGAATAACTTTGCTCACTTTGCCGTCTCGGCCAACGGCTCGCCGTGTGTCAAGCGGTGTTTGAAGCAGTTTCCCTACATGGCAAGCCTCCTTTTTTGCTTTGGTCTTTAGTGTCCACTCTGAAAATACCTTCATTTACCATGCAAGTTGACTATGTACTGTTGGTGGAGTTCATCAGGAAGAACCTTGTCGCATTCTGTGGTTCCAGGAGTACCAGAGGTGGGTTTTTGTTCCGTGGGGAACCATGGTTTTACTCGTACTACTCAGGCTGTGATGAGGACAAGGTGGGTGGAAGATTTAAGGAAGTTGGTTGAATCTTTTAAAAGTTTTACCTCAGCAGATTTCAACATTTCATAATATTTTTATTTTGTAGCAGGTTAGAAATTTAGTGTTGATAAAAAAGCGCATTTTTGTTGAGTAACATCATGTTAGTAAGTTCTTTTATGAATACTTCAATCAGTAAAACATTGGGGCATGTGGAATTGTGAATTATGCATTGTACCCCAGAGCACTGAGACACTGACCTATTTTGTTGGTGTGGTGATCTTAAATTTGTGTCTTTCTGTTTATAACATTTATTATTTCAATACCTTTCTTCAGGCACAGGTGTACTTAAAATTAAATCATGCATAGCATCTTTTTTGACTAGAATAGTATTTTGCGTGATGGTACTGTGGATATTATTTCTTCAGCAACGTCATAGCAGCGATAAATCAATGCAAAGCATACTATAGACCGCAAAAAACATACAATATTGTAATTTGTCAAATGTTGATATATTTGTTTATTATTTGATTAAGATGTTTTTAATTGAAAGAAAAGAAGCTGTGACAATTACATATTTAAATTTCGGAATATTAACCATCTTCATGGCCCAAGGGGTGTATAAGAAGAAGCCAGGTTTTTCTTGGATAGAGTAAGCAAGGGTGTATGGCAAAAAGGCCCCCATCAGCAATAGCTGCCAGGTTTTAGATATGCAATATAATACTCATTTATACACAACTGACAGTGGGCAGCTATTGCAGATGGGGACCCCCTTCTTGCAGTAAACCCTCGATATTTCTGTTCTCATTTCTGTCATGGAATGTGGTGTATTATTAGGAGTCTAGTCTGGTCAAAACAGCACGAGTCAATTACAATTCCATGCAACTTTGATGTTTTTTAGATTAATGGAGGTGTCGGCTGAAATTATACTTAAATAATTCAAGCCATGGATGGATACTAGACTGGACTTTGGGAGCACGGTGAAGGATTTGTCTTTTTGTCTCAAACATTTTCTTGGAATGATCACAATGTTTTTATCACCTGGTAAAGTTTTTACATGCTCAAGCTTTTGATTAACTGGGTTGAATCAAAATTCAGTCACTAGGTCGGGTTACTGAAAATCTTAAGGATGCCAAAGATCATCATTCAATGGGTCGGTGGGTATGGACTTTGAATCAGACCTGTGATTGTTAAAGGTGCATTTTGTGATTCTAACCCCTTCTGTTTTATTTGTTCACTAGATATCCTTGTTTTTCCCCACGGTCCCATATGCCACTGCGCTGTAATTTGGTTTATGGACAGAAAATTTTACAGATATGACTGAATTTGCACATAAGATAATTAGATTAGGTACACATGGATTACTAAGACTAACAGTTCAGATGATATAAAAATATCAACCTTTTTGAGGTAAATCGGGGGGGACGAGGTTGTGGATCACGAAGTGCCCCTTTAAAGTGCATTGCTATAAAATGAGTTGTACTTGAGCATGTTAGGTAACATTTCAGCAGACTGGGACTGAGAAATGTTACCGGCTAGGAAATTCAGAGAGAAGTTCCTTATTGAAAAAAAAAAAAAAAGGCTTTTGACCTTCATTCGGCCCAATTTGGGGATCAAGAGGTCCAAAACTGAGCGGCCCAAAGAGAAATCCTACAGAACTCTATGTTCAGTCCGCCTATGCATTTCAGTGTACCTAATCAAGCATTTTGGATTTGAAATCCATGAAATTCAGGAGACTTGCTATGGCTATAGCATGTATTATTCCAACTTGTGGGCTCCCAAGATTTTCTGTCAGACCCCATCTGAAAAGCAAAAATTAAGGGGATCCAGTGGATGTCTTTAGGGTCCAAATTCCAGCAACCTGATTATGACAAAATGCCAATTTTGTCTCTAAAATGCTAGTGTTAGGTCATATCAACATCTTATATTACCGGAAAGCGGTCTTGAAGACGCCATTTACAACTTTTTCTAGACCTAAAAAAGTTGGATCCTGACTTTTATTAGTAAAGAAAGCATGAAAATCATCATTTCTTGACAAATACAGCATGTTACGCATGCCACTTACAGGAGTCTTACAACAAATCCAATACAACAGTGTAAATAAGTGGATTTTGATGAAGAATAGGGGCTGTGATTTGTTTACATAAAAATAAATCACTGCCTTTGGATTACCAGATGAGCCACTATCGGCATTACTTGTCAATTAGGCACAATGGAAGTAAAATTATTTTTTAACCAATCAGTAACATGGTAAGAATGGTGGTAGAGTTGAAGCTGCATTTCAATTGGCTATTGAAATGAGTATATGATGTAATTAGCCAATCAGAAAGGGGGTTAAGTTTGATGTCCAGATTTGTTTTACAGGATGCACAAAGCAAGACTTGGGTTATTAGTCAGATGGTCCACACCACCAGAATGTCATCTGGTTGTGAAAGAATTCCTTTGTCATTCCTTTCTTCAAATTTGTAATAAGTATAAATCAAGGTTTCTTGGAGCATTATTTATCTTGATTATAGCCCATTGTTACCTGGAGGGTAGAGTGGCATGTCCACTTGAAGACAGGTGCCTATGCGAGTGCTTGTTAACCAGGTTTGTTAGGTATTAATTAGAGCAAACTTCTAGCACTCAGTGGATTCGTTGTGGGTGGGCCTGGCTGTGATTCGTTCTTTGCGCGGTTTCGTCATTTGCGAGGAGAGCATCAAACTGGCAACAATATGAACGGGAGGATTTACTCGACAGTTTGATCATGTTTGATTCTCTCTAAACAAAACCACTATGGCCTCACAAGAGGGGAATGCATTGTTACGTAACACCCTCATTTATTCCAATACCAGTTCCACCTGGAAATGGTGAATTGTGCAAAGAGCAAATAGCACTGATCCTTTTAGGGCAAGACGGTATTGGAAATGATTAACTTAAAATTATGCACTCTGCTGCATCAGCAGATCATAAATGTAGTCGAGTTTATAAGCACCCTCGTCTCCATTCAATGGTCTTGTGTTCATCCCATTTGCAGTTGGATACAAAATCTATTTTGTTGTTAGTGCTGTGTTTTCCAGGGGTGGAGTGTTTCTCAATAGAAATTACCATTTAGGGATGCACTGCAAATATGGTCTCATTTTCAGCCTTTTGTTATATGAGTCCAATTTAATGCCAAATTTGTATAGAATGGGGTTACTAATTCATTCTTTTTTCTTTAAATTTTGTCAGGAAATTATACCAGATATGTAAATCTGGAGTAAAAAAATAATGAATGTTTCAGCAAATTAGGAATTTTTAAACTAAGACTCGGCAAATTTGGTAAATTGGTATAGATGGGTCCTATTTCCAAACTCTCAGAGGCATGTTATTACCCAAACCAAACTTGACATCTCCCCTCCACTTTGGGGAGGGGGTGTATTTTAGAAAACAAATTAAAGGTGCAATGAGAGATTTCAATAACAGGTGTTCCTAAAATACATGAAAATTCTGATTTTTGCACTGGTGTAAAGCTCTCTATCAAAAATATTCCCATCTGAAAGGATTAAGCTGAGAACTGTTTCTTTGGTACAAAAATTGTTAAATTTCTCATTTCCTGTAATAGCAAATACAAAATTCAGCCCATGTTTTCTATTGAAATATAAGCATGTACAAATCACCTTTTATTTTCATTTTAAGTTATTTGCTGTAGCCAAATAAAATGTAAGGAATCTACAGAGTGTCTAATCTATATGAAATCACTTCATATCACAGAAAATATGGACGACTTGAAATCTCTCGTTGCACCTTTCAGAGGACACAGCTTACTTTGTGGGTTTGAGTCAAGCAACTAACTAATGACATTTTTTTCTTGTAATCTTTTCAGTGCTTGGAGTGTTTGCCAGAAAACTGATCCAACAGAGAACACAGTTTGGACCATTTGTAGCCCCTCATGTGCCAAAGCTTGAAACAAAACCTAATAACTGTACACTAATATACAAGGTAAGTGTATTAATTAAACATAGCTTGTGCCTGCGAATAAGTTCATCAGAATTGTTCCAATAGATAATCAAGATTAAAGGTGCTTGTTCCAATTTATGTTCTCTGCTTGACATAAGAGCCTGGCACTTGCACATATGCCCCATCAAGTACCGTGGGAAACAAACTTGCGGTTTTGATGGTAGATGTAATAATGCACATTGCAAAGCCCTATTCAACACTGTGCTAATATTGATGGTTAACCACTAATTCATCATTTTTTTGTTTATAGCTTGGGAATGAAATGGATTTGAGGGCTCAAATTTCAGGACGACAATGAGAAAAATATGGCCTTTCTTCTGATATCAAAATCGATACTACTTCGGGTAAATCGGGGGGTCCCAAAGACGATTGGAACACGCACCGTTAAGTTTCATAAAAAAAATCCAATATTTTTTATGTTTCCCCATTCCTGCAATGACAGTTTCATGCTAAAACTTAGCACTTTCTCAAATTGACTGACCAATTCCTGCTACTTGTCATCTGCTTCCTGTTGGTGCGTGACGTAGGTGGCGCTGTTGGAAATTAGGAGCTGGGTCATAAATATGCGCAGTAGAAAGTTTAATTTCATCTTTCTTGAGATTTCCCCCCCCCCCTTTCGTAATAATACAGATGGCTCTTCGCTATACTAAAAACTTAGAAGTACAAAGTAATTAATTGAGGCACTGCGCAGCATTATCGCACCTTACAACAAAGGCGAGTGCTAATCGCACGGGTTGAAGCACTGGCTGATGTTTATAACAGTAGTAGTCGTAGTAATCCAAAGTTTGAAATCTGGTTTGCTCCCCCGACAACAGGGGTGGCCGGATAAACCACACACGGCAGCAACCGCCCTTACTCTCCTTCCACTTCGCCTGATTCATGTAAAGACAACAAAGCCGCTCTTTATAATGATAGACAACATATGGTCATCTAAGCGACAACTACCATGTATTCCTGTGAGACTGGCTGTGCAGGAAGGTTTATTGATATTTGTTAATTCTAGGTGTACAGAGTATAGTCTACATTTTGAACTGTTCTCGTCCCTATTTGAATTAATTTCTCCACAGATATTTCTACCAATATATTTATGGTGACCCCCCGGGGGGTGGGACACTTGTTTTAAAGAGTGGATATGATGCGATGAACAAGAAAACGGGTTAAAAAGGGTTATCTTTTTTTAAAAAAAGAAAAAACCTAAAAAATTAAAAAAAAAAAAAAAAAAAAAAAAAAAAAAAAAAAAAAAGATATGTTTTTTTAAAATCTGAAAATTTGATGTAGTAATATCGATAAGATTAAGGAGTAGATCAAACAGATCCAAAAAATATTTTAAGCTAGCAAGATAATAAAGGTATATTAAACAACACATTGCATTTGTTACATGTTTAGGGTAATAAAACTGACAAAAAATATTCTTTGTGTAGCACAAAAACAGACAAAATACTGTTTAGGTATGTTTTTAGTCGTGGAAGTAGTACTTGGTAGGGTGCAATTTGGAAGTCCATGTTCACGAATCAAGAAACCTTTGCATAAAGTGCCCTCCCACGGGGGATGTACCAGCCTTCTGCAGTATGTACCGTGGATACCTATTGTAATTGTGGAAAACAATGTGACTCTTGTGCAATCTTAAATGCAACACACTTATATTAAGTGCATCTGTTGTGAGAGATTAAACCCCAAGTACTCTTTGAGTTACTATATATCAAAATTCCAACTTATTTCACAGATTCTTGTTTCCCCCAGGCAAAGTTGGGGAATGTGCTAGGTGCTACCCGATAATGTACAGGATGTGTGTTTACTTTTAGAGTGTTTGGGTGTGGTTCATACACGTCATTAAGTTGTACCTACGAAAGAGCTACGAACCATCACCATGAACTAGAAAGGATGCGCTCAATACTGAGTTGTGTAGAGATCAATTTCCTCGGTTAATTTCTTCTCATCTTGTCAAGTATCAGCAAAAATCTAAACTAATTTTGTTGACCCCTTCTAAAAAAATTGCTCCATAACATCATGGCAAACCAATTAGTAAAGTAGTACAAGACTGAATTGTTTCTACCTTGTAAAAAGTACTGAATCCAGCTTACCCATATATTTTCATGTAAACTTTAAAAATAGGTGTATCTTGTCAGCAAACATTCTCATATTCAATATGCCATTGTTCAGCACTTATAAGACATACTAAGGGAGGGGCATGATTTACGCTGGGGGGGTGGCAGATGGCTTTGAGGGGGAAACCCAAAAATTGTTGCAGGGGGGGGGAACGTGAAATTTTTCAGCAACAAAGAGAGCGGGGGAACATGTGAAACTTTTAAAATGAGGAATCAGCATGATCAAGGGGGAGTGTGACAATTTTTCTTTTGAAGGAATGAGGGGGGAACGCGAAACATTTTTGCCGAAAAAAAAGTTGAAATCCTCCATTCCCCTGGCATAAATATGACGCTCCCTAAATATTCAAGAGGGAGTGGGGATTATCTAGCCGCATGTTGTTAACCATCTTCCTTAAGGTTCCACAATAGTACATGGGGAAATTTTTTTTTAAGTTGTTGTTTTTTTATTATATACAAAAAAAAGATTTCTAAATGGTAACCGTTTTGTCTATTTCCTTTCACTTAAAGTCCAACCTTCACTGGGCTAAATGTTGAACCCAATTGTTATGAAAGATTCTGCTAGAATCATGCATATAAGGCCCTCCCATTCTAAAATATAAAATATAATTATGGCCGCTTGAAACTCTGAAATAAAGACTGAAATACATTAGCGCTCGCTCACTGGTATCCACATAAACACAGTCCTCTGTGGCCTAGTGGTAATATCTCACGCCTAGAATGCGAGAGGTCCGGGTTCGAGACCGTGTATTTTTCATCTTTATTTAGTTCTGTGCTCGCCAGTTTCTCCGAGCTTCTAAATAATATTTACCAATTTACTTTCTCGGGTTGTATCATTTACTTGATCCTCGCGTGCATTGAATTGAGTTTCGCTTCGTCATAGATTCTGCTAGAATCATGCATATAAGGCCCTCCCATTCTAAAATATAAAAGATATTTGTGTACAATCAGTCCTCTGTCATTCCAATTGTCCGATTTATTTACATTGCATAAATGACACAGCTTCAGAGAGATGATCTAAAATAATCTTTAAAATTTTAATGAATTTTGCCACAGAGACCTCTTGCTAGTTACAGTTAAAGGTGTTAGTTCCGATTTATGTGTATCATTTTATGCACTTAATATGAAAACCTGGCACTTGCATACACTCACCACCAAGACTGTCCAAGTATCATGGGAAACAAACTTGCGGTTTGATAGCAGAAGTGATAATGCATATTGCAAAGTCATTTTCCCTTCTGTGTTAAAATACATAGTTAACCATTAAAACAGCAGTTTTTTAATCTTTATCTTAGGAAAGAGATGGATATGAAGACTAAAATTTTAAGATGACAATGAGAAAAATACAGCCTTTCATCTGATATTGATACTACTTCCGGATAATTTGGGGGGCCCAAAGACGATTGGAACACGCACTTTTAAGTTAAAGCATGTATCTTGTGCGATGTGTTTCATGAGAGAACTAACACAAAAACATGTGGTAGGAGTTCTGAAGTCCTTCCTTGTGTAGGAAAGAATGTATTTGTGTTGCTCTTAGTTTGCTCAGAGTTGCACTCAATACTACCCTACACTGTCAAAATATACAAAGTCAGTGACTTTTAGAGATAGTTTTCCAAATAGGACATATCAGAAGCCATCATAAAAACCACTGCCCTAAGACTAGGCTTGTTTGTACTCGTTTGAATGCATTTTGCATGTTGATTCCAAACGTGGTCATGAAAAATCATCATTATGAATTTCTTTGAAAATAAATGAAAATTTTGAACTTTGAGTGACTATATTCACCTTAAGGGCTATGATGGTTAAGTATAATAGTCATGATAAAAGTAAGAATAGTGTAGGGAGCCTCACCAGAAACCTAGACAACTGCACACAATGCTTACTTTGAAGCAGTTCTTGTATAGCCATATGAATAATACTAATATCGCAGATCAATATTTATGAACAAGTTTTGACCACACTGTGAATTGTCTGAATTACTGACATTGTCCTGCCAAGCTGTTCGTCCCGAAGACATGACACATGAACTTTTTGTCCAGCGGATGGCGTATCATATTTCTTTAGCCCGGACTCTCACCTTCCTACCTATAGATTGGTGTTGAAAGGAAGTTTATGAAGTGAACTCTGGTATCCGTCATTCTTAAAGCAAAGTTATTTCAGAATTCAAAAGTGCTGGAGGCAGTTTGTTGAGTAGAAAAGAAAAAAGTTGTGATAGTTTAGGTTTATTATGTGCTCGTGTAAGATTGTATCGTTTTATGTAGCTCCGGGGCATACATGGCAGAGATAGATGCAAATTCCTAGGTGCAGAGATCATTCTAATAGTTAGCTCACCTAGAATAGCCTGCAAGATCTTTAGAGGTTTAAATTACCACATTGTGAAAAATAGGTCAAAGAAATCTTGCAATACAAGTGTGTAGATTATGGAAATTATTGAATAAGTGGAGCCAGGCTAGATTAGCCTTTTTAAGTGTTTAAGTGTACATTTCCAAATTTAAAAATTAGGTCAATAAAAATCCAGAAACACTAGCATGAAGATTATTGGAAATTCTAGTATGGACATTCAGCAGAGTCCGGTATGGCAGGCCGTTGGACATAGAGCCTTGGAAAAAAAAACACCTTGCCCCAAGCGTGACCTACCGGTCAGGACGGACTGGTGAAAACATCTCGAAATAGCGATGAGCTTTATTTGATTGTAAAAGCCCGGTCCGCCCCGTCCAATACCCTCCCAGTGGCCAAACGACAAAATCAACACGACGCCATATCTAAGCTATATAACACAGTTTTGAATCGATAGGACTGGACATTGAATCGGCGACAATAAAATAGCCCCGGGTGCAAATGGTGTGGCTTTATGTCGAGATGTAAACCTATGAAACTTATCTGCAGACTTTGTATAGCTCTTTTCTTGTACTTATTCACCCTACTTATTATGTGAATATTGCAGTGTTGCCAGGAGTAACATGATTGGAATCATACCTTCTAGGTTGAAATGACCAATTCAAGTCTTTTGTGCTTGATTTGCCTTTAATAAAGTCCTCCAACTAATAAAAGTCTTTATGTATGGTTACCATAACCTATTTACTGCTTTTTAACTGCTAATGCCCTGCAGCGAGAATTTCTTCCTAATACCCATGCCGCTTTTTATCCGTTTTGTATTTTTAGTTTGTCTTTGATTGGTCATAATAAAAGTTGTGTTCAACAGTAGTTTCATATTGTGTGATGATACCTTCACCCACACTTCAGCTTTAACCCCTGAACACTACCTGCAATTAAATCATATCAAAGGTTTAGTGCAAGAAGGCCCCATCCGCAATAGCTGCCATTTGTCAGTTGTGTTCTTATTAAGTGTTATACCTGCCAAATTTAACATCTGGCAGCTATTGTAGATGGGGCCTTTTGTCCTAAAACCTCCAATATTCATTTTGATAACAAGTTAAAGGTGCATTTCGTGATTCCAGCCCCTTCTGTTTTATTCATTGTTCACTAGATATCCTTGAGAAAAGCTTATTCACAACTTTTAGCTGATCCGACTTTGCGGTTTTGTGTTATGAGCAAATCCTCGTTTCCCACGGTCCCATGGGCCACTGTGCTATAATTTCTGTCCGTTTACGGACAGAAAATACAAAATTTTGAATTACTTACAGACACGGCCGAATTTGCATAAGATTTGGCACACATGGATTACTAATGTTAACGGTTCAGATGATATGAAAATCTCAACTCTTTAGATGTAAGTCGGGGGGTCGAGGATGTGGATCACGAAATGCCCCTTTAAAGTGCAGCTTCCAAATACTTCTTCCAAAAGCCCTCTCCAGTCAACCAGCATTCTTTCCATGTTGCTGATTGGCTCAAAAAGTTACCAAAGTTCCATTGTGACCAATCAGCCGGCAGTATGCAGAAATGACACCATGATGAGGTCATGTGACACCACAGCCTATTCCAAACTCACAGACACTCAAGACTTCTATACTTTTTAGTGCAGAAAATGTTAGTAATGGAATTTGTACATGATTTTTGAAATGCCTTGTGCAAGGCCATCCCGGGGAGTGGGTTATAAAAATTTATCAGCAAAATTGGCTGTTCGTCTGCAAATGTGTTAAGTTGTTGGTAAAATTTGTATTGAACCTAACGCCCCATCTTTTTCTAGCCTATCTCCCACGAGGGAGTGAAGGAATAAAGGAAGAGGGGAAAGAAAAAAGTCCCACGTTGGTCTATTGGTCTGGAACCAGAGGGGGGGTCGGACCCCATTCCCATGACCAGGATATCATGCTACAACGGTGCCGCTGGCCCGGCCAGCAATTTTGTGCCCATATGTGTCTTCGTTTGATGACGCAATCGCTGCATCAGGGACTTGGTGCATTTTTCTCACCCAGTGCATTGGCATTTTTTGGTGTTTAAATTAGGGTTAATGTGCAAAAAGATGTAGTTGGATTATTTGTATGTAATTTTTTCTTCTGAGATTACTTTTGATTGCTAACCTGAACTGTATAGTATTAGCTGTATGTGTCACATCTGTTGCTTTAGAATGCTATAAAAGCTACTTTGGAAATTGTATTGTGTAGTGCTTGAAAGAAATTGTAGTGTCCATCACCCCCCCCCCCCATTTGTCAGAAATTGGCTTTGAGGTATTTTTTTTTTTTTTTTTTTTTGCCGCTTTTTATCCGTTTTGTATTTTTAGTTTGTCTTTGATTGGTCATAATAAAAGTTGTGTTCAACAGTAGTTTCATATTGTGTGATGATACCTTCACCCACACTTTTAGCTTTAACCCCTGAACACTACCTGCAATTAAATCATATCAAAGGTTTAGTGCAAGAAGGCCCCATCTGCAATAGCTGCCATTTGTCAGTTGTGTTCTTATTAAGTGTTATACCTGCCAAATCTAACATCTGGCAGCTATTGTAGATGGGGCCTTTTGTCCTAAAACCTCCAATATTCATTTTGATAACAAGTTAAAATGCAGCTTCCAAATAGTTCTTCCAAAAGCCCTCTCCAGTCAACCAGCATTCTTTCCATGTTACTGATTGGCTCAAAAAGTCACCATAGTTCAATTGTGACCAATCAGCCGGCAGTATGCAGAAATTACACCAGGGTGAGGTCATGTGACACCCATGATGAGGTCATGTGACACCCATGATGAGGTCATGTGACCCCCATGATGAGGTCATGTGACACCACAGCCTATTCCCAACTCACAGAAACTCAAGACTTCTATACTTTTTAGTGCAGAAAATGTTAGTAATGGAATTTGTACATGATTTTTGAAATGCCTTGTGCAAGGCCATCCCGGGGAGGGGGTTAACAAAATTTATCAGCAAAATTGGCCGTTCGTCTGCAAATGTGTTGAGTTGTTGGTAAAATTTGTATTAAACCTAACACCCCATCTTTTTCTAGCCCATCTCCCAGGAGGGAGTGAAGGAATAAAGGAAGAGGGGAAAGAAAAAAAGTCCAACGTTGGTCTATTGGTCTGGAACCAGGGGGGTCGGACCCCATTCCCATGACCAGGATATCATGCTACGACGGTGCCGTTGGCCCGGCCAGCAATTTCGTGCCCATATGTGTCTTTGTTTGATGATGCAATCGCTGCATCAGGCATTTTTCTCACCCAGCATTGGCATTTTTTGGTGTTTAAATTAGGGTTAATGTGCAAAAAGATGCAGTCGGATTATTTGTATGTAATTTTTTCTTCTGAGATTACTTTTGATTGCTAACCTGAACTGTATAGTATTAGCTGTATGTGTCACATCTGTTACTTAAGAATGCTATAAAAGCTACTTTGGTTTTGAGGTATACATTTTTTATTTCAACATTTGTTGGGGTGTATTTAGCATCTTCTCATCAGAAAATGGACTAGGGAAGCATTAATTTGTGAATTTGCCTAACATAAATTAACAAATACAGTGACACTTATAAGGGATTGTTTAATTTTGTTTGTTTTTTTGTTTTGGTGAACACACAATATATTACATCACCAGGGTCTTTCTTGTCCGATCTGCAATTCAATCATTCAAATTTCTTTTAATTCTTTTCTTATAATGCTTTGGGGATATTTCAAGTATAATTATTATTGCAACAGGTGGTAGAAATATTATCCATTTCCTCTCCTTTAAATTGTAGCCATACAAACCGTTTTGTTATCTACTCATTGCAATACTTTGTTCAAATTCAACTGTAGTAGATGTTTTACTCAGGGATTGAGCTATTCCAGATGAATGAAAAAGCAGAACCAGAATTGGTGGTAACAATCATTACCAGAGAGAATGATACTGTGTCATTTTACAAGAGTAAATCACCCAGATTCTTTTGTCAATATAATTGCTGTCAAAATGATAGGTCTTAGTTAGAAGCATACATCTTTGTGTGAAATCTTGCTGAGTAAACTTAGATTTATAAAGTAGGCAAGAAAGAAACTAGGCAAAGAGGAATATAGAATTTAAACAAGGCTGCTGAGCAAGCAAAGTGTAGCATACAAATAGCTCTAGTAATGGTATAAAAGTACTCAACAATATATCATGTTTCTCCTTAAATTTGTTCTCTTGAAACCTTGAAGGAGTTGATTTGAAAGTAAAATATAACTTGGTTGCATGACTTAAGTGCAGCACTGAATACCCAAGATTGTTGCCATTTTTTCTTCTAGAAGAATTGGCTAGTATCGAGGTTGCAATACATAAATTTTAGAAGCTATTTATGTTTCCAGTGGTCATATCTTTTATTTTGTAGTGCAAATGTCACAATGTTGTATAAAATTCAGATTATTTATGACCAGATAAACACAGAATAAAGTTGACAATGAAATTGAATTATGGGCAAAAAAAGTACAGAAAAATGCAAGAAATGTGTCCATTTAAAGGCACATAACTTTAACTTAGCAATTCACCCTGAAATCCTAACACTCTTAAATACAAAACAATACCACACTCTGTGACCATTATGGTATTTTGTGGTATTTAGGTTTTTTTTTTTTTTTTTTTTTTAGTTAGAAGCATACATCTTTGTGTGAAATCTTGCTGAGTAAACTTAGATTTATAAAGTAGGCAAGAAAGAAACTAGGCAAAGAGGAATATAGAATTTAAACAAGGCTGCTGAGCAAGCAAAGTGTAGCATACAAATAGCTCTAGTAATGGTATAAAAGTACTCAACAATATATCATGTTTCTCCTTAAATTTGTTCTCTTGAAACCTTGAAGGAGTTGATTTGAAAGTAAAATATAACTCGGTTGCATGACTTAAGCGCAGCGCTGAATACGGCTGGTGCTTCACCCAAGATTGTTGCCATTTTTCTTCTTAAAAGAAACTTGCTAGTATTGAGGTTGTAATACCTTATGTTTCCAGTGGTCATATCTTTTATTTGTAGTGCAAATGTCACAATGTTGTTTTAAATTCAGATTATTTGTGACCTGATAAACACCAAATAAAATTGACAATGAAAAAAAACACCAAATAAAATTGACAATGAAATTGAAATATGGGCTAAAATAAGTAAAGACAAATGCAAGAAATGTGTCCATTTAAAGGCCCATAACTTAATTGCAATTCGCCCCTTATTTGAAATCCTAACACTCTTAAATACCACAAAATACCATACTGTGCTATCATTATGGTATTTTGTGGTATTTAGGATTTCTCTAGCACACTTATTTGACCATAGAAATTATGAATTTCCTGTGGTATTTAGGGGTATTTGGTAGTTTAGGAGTCAAATGACTGTGGTATTTTGTGGTATTTAGGAGTTTCTTATTAAATTAGGGGTGGAGTGTTAGGGCTTTAGCAAAGGTCTACCTCTTCTTTCTACAGTATCTCTGATTGGCTCATTTCATGATTTAACATGAAATAACCTCTTGACTAACCAATCAAAATAAACATATCTGTATGCACCCGTAACCTATTCCTACCATGCTTTTGATTGGCTAAATGCAGCATATCATCTGTCAATATTTTTATTTTAGCACAAGGTGTAGATTTAGCTTGCAAATCTATGAATCAACTTTTATTAAGGACACTTGTGTGTTTTATGACAGAATTTCTTTATTTTTTGTAATGTTAAAAAGTATTCAACTATTCATCATTTGCTCAAAATGACCAGCCTTGGCAACCTTCAATGGGACGGATTGTACACAACTGCCTTTGGAGTTACTTGACCAAGATCAATTTGCAGCGGGTGTCGGTACGCGGATGAAATCTCAGGAGCAGGGTATCGGTTTATCTCGCTTATTCAAAGGGTATCGTCCGAGAACAGAAGAGTGCTATCAGCTCCACGGCAGCTGGCTCGAGCCGCGGCTCAAATTTCAGCTGACCACTTTGTTGGAAGAGAAAAGGGCAGGAGCTGGCTAGATATTGTATGTTTAGACAACACCACCCCTATGGAGATGGGGATCACTTTTAGCTGTCGGCACGAGACGAGTTTTTTTTTTTTTTTTTTTTTTTTTATGGGAAAATGTTTGCAGCCATGTGTTATCTGAGACATGTTGTCCAAATTTTTTAATGCATTTTTAAGCATTCGTGACTAGTAGCTTTGGGGAAAATAGCTGTATTTTATACAATATGTACTGTAGCCGATGTGTTTTTCTTACCAGGGGATATTTCCTTAACAGAGTTGTACTCCATCTTTTAACCATTAATATCTAACACAGAATAGTGGTTGGTTGCCAAAGGTTTGTTTAGTGGGCACAGACTTTTCTCCCTTTGTATTTGTTCAGCAAATAAAAAATGAGGACTGGTTTGTTTAAGCTTAAACTTTTAGAATCTTACGACAGGTGTATGGATCAGAATTTCATAATGAGTTATTGCTTAAAGGTTTATATTGCATTGTAGCTGCTTGGCTAAGTTTTGTTCAATTTTCTGAGAAACTTCTGTTTATGGATGTTGTTACAAAATGACTATTTAAAAGCAGTGCGATCTTTCCAGGGGATTTCTGGCAGTGTGTTGAGCTGGCGTGTGCCTCTGTCAATCTCAAAATTGCTCTGAATTTTAACCATTCTGTGGGGCTGCAAGTACAAACACAAATGTCATGGGTAAAAAATAGGGTAAGTAGTGGTGTTTAGGATTAGGGCTTATGGTTAAAGCAATATTACACATTTTTGAAGAGCGCCCCAATTTTCAAAATTTGATATTTTTGCACACTTTTAAATCCTGGGGTGGGATCGGTCAGTGGGCATAACTTCAACACTGATCTATCACCAAAAATGAGGTGTCAACATCGCGTCATAAATAAAATGACTCCGCTCCAGGTGGGGAGCTAACTTTTTTGGATGTGTTTACTTGGACAAGTGCCAATTGTCTGTTTATAGATGCAACATATAGCCTTCTTGGTATTGATTATGCATACCAATATGACTTAAGTTATCCATCATAGGGTCACTTCCTGATCTCTTCACAGTACATCCCCAAATTGATCCCATAAACTTCTATTGAGTATAGTCCTTCAATTAGACTTGACCTAGAGAAAGTAAGCCATTTCATCTTCAAATTAGCGATATTATAGCTATGAGCTCAATTTCAAAGCCAATTCTGTGATAACATTGATTTTATAGGGATTCGTAGGAAGTCATTTCATGTCGTAGTCAGTTGTTGATTTCAGAGGATGTATTGAGACCATTTCCCCCCCCTCAGCAATTGTGAATTAGAGGTCATGTCATACCAACTTCTAAAATAACCTTCAATGTTCTTTTACCAGATTTGTTAGTACGTGCGATTTGTTACAATGATTTTATTAAGGTAAATTAATATTTCTTATAATTCTACAGCATTTCCAGGGTTGTCACTAAACCGGTCAGACACCAGGCGGCTTCGGCACTGGAGCAAAGCGAACCAGCATTCAAACCATGTGTTAAGCATACTGCATGGCACTAAATGTGGAAAAAATCAGTGATTGCCATTTCCATACCGTAATTAGAGTATTATGTCCCTTTCTTTCGTCGCAATTGTACACTAATGAAGCCATGTGTGGTGGTTAATTTTCCAATCAGCAACATTTTTTACTTTTTTTGTTAAATTCAGATCACTTGAATAAATAATTAAGCCTAATTGGAAATATTCCGTGATGGGGAAATCCCTCAATATCTCTTTAAAATTAAAAAAGCAGGAAATCTATTCTAGCACCAACAAAATTGCTAATACCCGAAGTATTTTGAGGCCACAATGTCATGACATGTGCCCAAGCAGTGCCGAGAAAACATTCAATGCCAGTTTCAATGCAGCTAAAAAAATATTTTAAGCACTTACATGGTGCTGATTGGTCTAACTGGAACACAGGTGATTTTTTGAGCCAATCATCAGATGGAACTCAAAGGTTACCCCATTGACACTGTAGACCCATCAATGTGACTTTGGGTTTAGAGTATATTGGCCAGCCTGGTGGGAAAAAAAGGGGGGACCACATATGACATGATATGGTGAAAGGCGGGCACGTTCAAAGGGGCATTCGGTGACAGAGGACTAAATAAATAGTGGTGTTTTGTGTGAAGAAAACAGCCAATTGCCCCCAAAATAGGGGTTCGGAGACAAATTTGCAAGATTGAAAAAAAGGGTGGTCTTTGTGTGACATTTGCAAATTTTCTAAAAATATAATGTCCTCTTCTGTGAAAATTTCAAATTTTCCCTATATAGGGGTCTTTGGTGACCCGCCTGACAGGTAAAATTTAAAAAATCTTTTGGTAGATTTTTAAAAAATGGGGTTATGGGTGACACTGACGATGCTGAAAAAGGGGGTCTTAACAGCCTTAAATATGCATCACATCAAGATGGGATTGGGTTGGCCAGTTACGTAACTTGTTCATAGCTATCAAGCACAACTACCTTCTGTGATTTTAGCCATGTAGGTACCTATCAATGTAGGGATAAATCTAGAGCTGGTTGCAGTGTCTCTTTCTAAATACAGCTGGTGCTTGAGGGACACCTTGTGTCCCCATAGTGCCCTACACATACCCTGCAATCAGACTGATAATCCATTGGTATTCAGACCGGCTATCACTGGATCAATGCAGGCCTGCCCATTCACTGGATACCTTATGACTGACTGACATCACGGGCTTGTCTCTTTGGGCCCTTAAGGGTACGCAGGACCTACTTGACTTGCTTGGTTGTGTAGGGTGCTTTAAATTGGTGTATGCAAAAGTTCTGCCTGAGTTTAGTTAAGTATTGGCGTGAGAAAGGTGGCTTTTTGATAAAATTAACATGTTTCATTCTTTGTGTACATTAACCAAGTGTTTGTACATGTGTGCTCATGTGCATGGTGTTAAGTCACTTAAGTTACATGTTATTCCATGTCTAAGCATTGTGAGCATAGACTCACATACTGACTGAGTGACCATTTGAGGATGCTACTGTACATTAAAAGGTAAAGGTAAAGTGGGACCGGACTGTATACAGGAACATAGTGCCCATCTCTTTTTTGAAGCGATTGGGCCAGACTCCACCATTAACTGTTGCTGTAGGGGGATTTGCTAACCTCAACATTGAGTCTGTTCCTTACAATATTTATATAATATTGGCTGGCTGAGGTTTATAACAGAAAAATATCGCCCGAGCCTAGATCAATATCGGGCGAGTCGAAGACGGGCCTGATATTTTCTTGGCGCGGGCTATATTTTCTGTTATCACCGAAAAAAGTCATCCAGATTTGATTATTATGCAATGAAAGCGACTGACAAATAGTATTAAATTGACGTCAAACTTCATAAAAGAATTATTTGCTTGGCAATTGCCCAATATGTTTTGCGTATTTGTGCAGTGTTGGGCGGTACGTGCTACTCGCACTGCAGTATGGCACACCAGATGCATACTAATTAATAATGTGGTACACAGTCTGTAAACAGAGTTATGCCCTCTGCAGGCACCGTATGTTAGAAGTACCCTCAGCAATGGTACATAGGGTGCTTAAAATTCATGGCTCAGATCGCAGCCTATTCGTATAGTAGCCTCAGCAAGTGCACGACATAAAGTAATGCCTTGGAAGGACCAACAATGGTACAGTATGCCTGGAAGGCACAGGCAAGAGTATGCTCAAGTCACAATGCATAACATAACTTTGAAAGCACAATATGTAACAAAGCGCTAATTTATTCCTGGGAAGGCACAGTACATACGGTATGCCTTGGAAGGCATAGTGGATAGAGTATGCCAGGAAGGCAGTGCGTGAGTATGCCATGTGTACCACAACTTTGGCACACCAGGCACAATGAAAAATCGCTGTTGACGCAGCTGTGAATTTTGTCACTGATCGGCTAAATCCTTCAGTCCTTGAAAGCGTATGGACTTATCCGCAATGTTCGTTAGTTATGAATGAGGCCAGGGACTCGGGCTACAAAGAATATCAAACATAATTAATGAGCCCACTAATACTAGCGTGGCTGTGCAAGAACATCTCTGATGGGGGCTTTCTCAACCAGCGGCAGCATGCATAAAACAGTAAAAATTCGAAGGGTTGAATCATGCATGTGGAAAAAAAGCCACACGTTATTACAACGATGCAAGGTCAAATATGGTTCGCGTATTGCTGTAATCGAAAACTTTTTGTGTATCGATATGTCGGAAGACAAAAATTTAGAATGTCGATACATGATAACATTATCGATAATCACATGTAAAATAACAATGTTCAATTATCCTCTTCAGCCATGTGCAAACGGCACTAATGCCAACCGCCATCCCAAGGTTCCGTGCGTGCACTGCATCGTAAAAACAAGCTAGTTATACGTCCTGCCGGGCTCCTGATTTCACAAAACGCAACCACATAATATAGGGAGTGTGTCGGCAGAATTAATAGTCTTGGGTTTGACATTGCATTAAATTTGTCAAAAGATAATAATATTAGCAATTATCGGGGCACTGAAAACCAGGAGTGAATGTACTAAAATACGGGACTCTCCTCATAAATTGCAAGTCTTTTGAAGTGTGCCGCCGTACCACGTTACCCAATCCGAAAAAAATCATTTACGTCATAAATACAGCTTCGCCAATCGGCAAATGTAAAATGGATCCAGCGACATCAATCTGTGAAACCACATTTCGTCCTTTGATGGCCAGAAAGAAAGAAAAGGGAGGTCATAAACGAAACTCGTCTGCACGCATTGTACAAAACCCTATGGAGAAGGTTGATTGCACTGAAATGACGCTGTTATTACACGCAACTCCCTAACGATTCTTTCTTTTCACCTTTCCAAAATTAAAAACTTGTTAGATTTTTTAGTAGCGAATGTTTCCTGTTGATTCATAGACGTTTCAGATATTTTCAAACGAATAGCGGGTTTCGTCAATTGTAGCAATGGGTGAAGTCTACACAAAGCCGACCGTTGTTCCCAGCTATACAAGTACAGCTACGCTAATCTAAATTTGCAATTGCATGAATGGCCACGTTAGCGGATATGAACTCCAAAATGGCGTTCTTGTTTGTGTGCAAATAGTAAAAATCAAAGAATTTTCAAAAGTCTTGCTGCCGAGGCTTATTTCAGTGATATATGACTGATATAATACATTAAAAAAATCAAGCAGGAAAGAATAGGCGATTTCATTGTTTGATCAGGAGTTGTCAAGCGTTTTTTTTATGATGTTGGCCTTGATGTCGTTGATATCGATAAACCATATTTTGTGTTACGACATGTCGGAAGTTTTTTTTTAAAAATTTATACCTATAGCGACAACGTACTTGGCGACAATCGATTACAGCACTGTAAGGGATATGAGGTGGATTAAAACCTTCAGGTTTGCCATAAAAATGTCCGCTTAGATAAAATGTTTGAAAGATGATTAGAAGGAATACAGTTAGAAATATTACTCGCCAAATTAGCGATCAAAGGCCAAAGAGAGAAAAAACTCGCTACGGAACGATGCAGTAAATCCTCTGAAGTTCATCAAATGCCGAGTTTGATGAGGAAAGTAGCCATCAATGATAGAATGTTTATTTGCTACACCTATCCTTACGATTGTGCATGTGGGGAAATTGTTGCAGCTATACACATGAAGACGAGCCTGATATTTTATTGGCGAGGGTGATATTTTATGTTATCAACCGAAAAAAAGGGCATCCAATATTATTATTATATGCAGAGAAAGCTGACTTGACAAAAATAGTATTAACTTGACTTCAAAACTTAATAAAACAGAGATTATTTGCTTGAGCAGTTGCCAAATATTTTGCGTATTGTGCAGTGTTGGGCGGTACGTGCTACTCGCACTGCAGTATTGCACACAGATGCATAATAATTAATAAGTGGTACACG
>JAMKCH010012081.1:0-26582 GCA_023653785.1 Ophioderma brevispina | reverse complement strand
TGGGATTTTGCGAGATTCAGTGGCCTTAGGGTTAACAGGTCAGACCTAATCCGCCATCTATCATTTTTTGCTCATTTCAAAATTACCGGGTATTTTCAGGGGAAAAATGACATGTTGGACTTGTTTCACAGGACTACAGTTTGAGCCTGGCGATATGTTAAAATAGTTTGAAAGTTAAGACATATTAAGCAAAGTAGAAGAAATTGAACAACATAGGTATTACACAAAACTTGAAATAAAGTAAACTGGTGCCGGTCATGATGAGATTATTAGAAAAAACAATGGTTTTATCGTAATCTCAGCAAGGTTGTTACCAGGGACTGTATGCAGGAGTTATTTTGGGAGGTATGGACTTTGAAAAAGTGGAAGTTTTATAGAAAAGTATTTTTGGTAAAAGTAGACCTAACCACCCTTAAAATGGTCCTTTTTGTGTCGCCGCCCTAAGGAGAAGAAGATCACATAGGATTCAACTGTCCCTGTTGTCTCTTGTTGCATGATGTCTGTGTGAAAAAAGGGTTAACATTAATTGCCTGTAATATCCTCATACTTTGATTTAAACCAAACTGGGTCACAGGTGCAAATGGCATCCCTCATTGTTAAGGTCAAAAGGTGCATACCAAGGTCAAAGGTCGTGTGAGGTCAAGTTGTAAAATAGGCTGAAAAATGTAAAATTGACCTTGTTTGAAAAATTGAAGTTCAATTGGAAACAAAACTTGAATCATAGGTGCAACATGGGATCCCTCATTTGTGATAATGGTAAGAGGTCACATATCAAGGTCAAAGGTCATTGTTAGGCCTATCAGTGCACTAAAACGCAACGGCCGGCGACACAAGCGGTCCGGAGGATGATTGTATTTTTGTTTGACTTTTTGAAAATTTCATCACCCAAAAAAAAAAAAAGGGGTTTGGAGATTTTTTGTCAAAACGTTTCTAGATTGTGGACCTTTTATTTAACAAAAAATCGCAAAAAGTGGACCTTTGGCCATTTTGGGAATTTGGGGGGGGGTTCGACACAACCCCACACCACCCCTGCGTACTGCTGACGTACCATATGCATGTGTTAATTAATGCATATGGTGCTAGATACCCTTTCCTTTAGTTTTCTTTTAAATGTGTGAATTGAATAGAATGAGCAGAATAAGTTACAGTTCTTGGTCTGCACAAGGATGTTTAGGTCCACAGTTTGCCAAAAACATTTCTTTTATTTGTTCACTTTGTTTCATTTTCCAATACATGATGAAATATACAGTCAAAGGTATAGTTGACTCGACAGGAGCGTCGAGGTTAATGATTCGTGAAGAGGACAGCTCCATTTAAATTGGGGCAGTGGGTTATCACTAAGTGGAAAACCAGTAGGGGGACGGGGCAGTCAAGTGCCCCCCGGAAACAATCGGGAGAGGGGAGCACAAAAATGGGAAGGAGGAAAAAAAGAAAGGAAAAAGGAGGAAAACAGAAGGAAGGGGAAAAAGAAGAGGGAAGAAGAGAAAAAGAGAAAGAAAAAGATGGAAAGAGCGGTGTAAGGGGACAAAAGAAGAAGGTAGAAACGAAAAAATAACGAAGGAAGAAGAGAAGGGAGGGAGAAGGTGCTTGGTGGGGCTCTTCCCCCTATAATTTGAACCGACTGGAAAAAAATATGGGTCTATATGAAAAATCGGAGGCTCAGGTCGGGTTAACCTGTAATATCACGTAATCTTTTCAACTGTATGGGCAATAATATAGCTCTGAATTTCAAGAAAAAAAATAATAATAAAGTACTGTGTACTTTAATGCCATAGGATTTCTGAAATCAATGTGCCATTATTTGCTGGAGTCACCTGTAGTCACTGGTCCTGATAGTCAGTGGTAGTTTTGTCAAAGACGCCTGCAGTTTATCCACCAGCCGCAAGGCGCGCCCAAAGGCGGCGTGTCGTGTCGAACGCGGAAAGCGTGTGGCCGTGCGGAACGAGGCGTCTGTGCGCAAATTGGTATTTCCCTGTGCAAGCATGTGGTCAAGCAAAGTGTGTCGTCATCGTAAGCACCGCCCAACTTCATCGATGACAACGTTTTCAGACACTTGCCAATATCGATGACGTCGCCAGTCAAAATTACCCATGTCGATTTTGACCAGCCTAATTGCCTACGGATTCAAAGCAAATAGTTCACTCGACGAAGTTCTTGACAGCTGCGACTCAGAGCCAGGGTGGGAAATTCCCGGGGAAATCCTGTATTTCCAACCTTAGGGCGGGAAATAGTTGGAAATACCGGGAAATACTTGGAAATAAACGGGAAAATACTGGGAAATACCTGGTCGATACCCGAGAAATACTATAGGATGTAAGGCAATTTGAAGACTCATGAGGTTAAACCTAAATTACTCATTTTACAGTTATAAATGTGTGGTGATAAATCTGAGTATGGTTGGCTGGTGTAATTCAAATTCAACTCCACTCCACTAATTGATTATAAAAAACCCAACAATCTAAGCTAGTATTATTTAGATAATCAGATGGAGGCAGGCTCCCTGGGTGTGGTCTAAACATTATTTGACAATCAGAACTTCATTCTGAGGAGCTCAATTGCGCCAGAGCTCCTACAGGACTTCTCAACGTCGTCTTTCAGGAGCTAATAAAATTGAGTCATTGTTTACTGAAAAGACCTCGTTTTTTTATGACATGGCAAGACATGTAACTGAGCCCCTGTGTGTACCTAAATGAACTCAGCGAGAGTTATTAGCTCTCCTCATATTTTTATAAATGAGGACCAGGACAATCAATACATAGGTGATTTGGTTGAATTTGTTCTTATGAAAAAGGACCAGCTACTCTTGGATAAAATTAAGAAATGTGTGAGTTTAGAATAAAAGATGCCATGAATCCAGCCAATTCTAACTGGCATCTTAACATGTATTGTGATTCAGCATAATGTGCAATACACTGTCTGCTGGCAAAGTTCATTTCTTTACCTGGGCCAATTAGTGAATATTTGTCTATCGTGATATTTAGCCACTTTTTTTGTAGTAATTTTGATTATAATAAATGTGAGAGAAATGATGGATTAAAATTGAAATGTGAAGAATATTTTAAAGATCAAAAAAGACGTGGGTCCAATAGCCAAGTTAGTGACAAAATGAAAACACCATTCAACACCCCTCCCTGGGTCATTTATTGCATGAAAAGTACATTCTCTGTGTTTGTTAGTTAATTTTCAGGATATTTAAAGAAATTAAGTTTGAAAATGTCACTTTTGAGTATTTCACGGTATTTCCCAGTATTCAGTATTATGCCAAAATATTGCCTGGTGGTATTTACCGGTAAATAACGGTATTAAGACAGTATTTCCAGGGGTGGGAATACCGGCCCAAAACCCAGGTGCGAGTGAGTTCGTACGGTATGTGAGATGCGTGGCAGATGGGCTAGTTGTAGCCCAGCTCTGCAGAAATAAAAGTCCCAGTAAAAATTATTCCCACCTTCCCGGCACAAACACCCTGAATATGAGACTAGACTAGGGCATACGTCATCATTGATCAAATATTCGTTACTGCGTGAACAGTCAAAGGTGCCCTACAGAACAGACAGACAAGTGATTTTGATACATAAATTAAAATGATGAATCCTGACCCGCGAAGTGTGGCGAACATCCCAAAATTCAAGCCAGCAATGAAGTCCAGTTCACAAATTAACGCCGAGAATTTAGGGGACATGCACCTCCTAGTCTAGACAAGAACCTACCTCGGAAAACTTACCATGATCATGATGATGAGTTTGACAAGGAACCTCCAAACATAATGCAAAATTAAAGGCTAAATTTCGGCTGAACCATGGCATGGCTGAAGATGCAATGAAGAAACGATGTGTACTCCAATACCAAACGTCACTACACTGCTGGAAAATTCACATTAATACTAGTAAACGTATCAATCAGTAAACGTAGGCGTAGCTTCAAATACGCTCATACTCTTAGTCATACTCCAGATGCAGAGTACCGTACCGACGTGCAGCTAGTTCGAATAATCCTACACCCCAGGATCCTCCCCAGAGTGACAAAACGATGCATGTATCACCATGATTTCACCGGGCGTTTCCACAAAAAAAAGCAAGCAAGACTAGTGTTAGCCATTACATTCCCAGCTACTCGGGCCCAGCTAGCGGTATCGGGATCCTGGCTGTATTCGCTTTGTTTTGAATCGTTACCAAAAATCCAATAAGGAATGGTTATTGCTCAGTTCCAGTCTAAACTCGTATTCTGGGAACTCTTTTTAAGCGACCCACAAAAAAAAAAAAAAAAAACATCGATGACATCAGCATTGACCAATCACGATCGCTATAGTTCGGACGACATATCCCGAAAATCAATGAGTAACCAAGAAAAGGAGATATTTGCGAAAAGGCTTTGCTTACGACTGAACTTGAAGCGGTCCAGAGAGGGGCGGACTCACACAAATGAAGAAATATCAAAAGCCTTTGATAAAAGGCTAATGCAGGGGAAGAAATTATTTGGTACCCCGCCAACTTCAGTTGGCAAAGGGGGACTCTAAAATGCCCTGCGTCGTGTGTGGGTGTGTGTGTGTGTTGCGATGTGTGTGTGCGTCCCACACAATATCTCTGGAGCTAAGCAAGTATGGTGTCCATATTTCGACATAGAGCATCTCAAGTAGGCGTTGGCTGGGACATAAAGTGGGTCATGTGACATAGGTCAAAGGTCAAATATGCGTCCAAAATTAGGGTTAATTTGGTAAAATAGGGTTATATTGTGATAAGCCTTGTAAACATGATATCTTTGGATCTAAGCAAGTATGAGTGTCCATCTTCACACCAGAGATGTAACCCAAGTAGGAGGTGGATGACGTTCGGAGGTGGGGCATGTGGCAGGGTCAAAGGTCAAATACGTTCAAAAATAAGGTAAATTGGTCACAAAATAGGGATATAAGCTTGTAAACACGATATCCTTGATCTAAGCAAGTATGGGTGCCATCTTTGCACCATGGATGTCATCCAAGAGTCGGTAGATGAGTTGGTGGTGGGGTAATGTGGCCAGGGGTCAAGGTCAAATGCAGGTCAAAATTGCGATTAAATTGCTTTAAACCTTGGCAATTGTGGCAGGATGATGAAACTTGGTGGGTGTGGTCAATCTTCAGTGCCGAAAATTGAAGGTCATTCAAGGTCATGCGAGGCATGCAAGGTCAATCAATAAGTCGGTGTGGATGGATGGAAAATTGGTGGGTGTGGTCAGCATCAGTGCCAAAAATTGAAGGTTCATTTTAAGGTCATGTGGGATCCTCCAAGGTCAAATCACAAAGTATTGTGGTATTATGATGAAACTTGTTTGGTGTGGTCAACATTCATTGCCCAAATTTTGATGGTCATTTCAAGGTCATGGGGGGTCCAATCCAAGTCAATCCCACACATTGTATATTGTCATGAAACCTGATGTGGTGGTAGTTACTTAATTTAAAGAAAATAGAAAACTTACCATTTACGATTGACATTCCGTGTGTAACCAACCTCAAGTGCCAAAACCTTTACCTTTGTGTGACCGAGCCTAAAATATGTGGGGAATTGACAAAGCACTGAGAACCACCCCACTTATAACCTGTCCATTAATGTAGATATTCCTTTCTTAAACAAATTGTGGTCACTTTCAAATTTATAGTTTCTTATAAACATACAACAGTCCGAACCTGTGAAAAATATTTTATTGTATTTTTATTGGCCGAATGGATACCCCTAGTTCAATTTGTCATTGCCATTCTTGGTTACTTAATCAATAATTGACAATTCATCCATCCTAAAAACAGACTATTGAATCCGCAATTTTTACAAATTGATGTACCTGTGTGTATTCAATGTACCATATGACATGATTATGGACTTATGGTTCCTTCAGTGTGCCCCTCAATCACAATTTTAGTGCATACAGTGGCAATGGCCTAAATATTGGAAAATGACCACCCCAACGCGTAAACCTGTCCACATGATGTAGACCTTTTTGTGCGAAATTTACTGTTTCTTGATAAAAATAGTGCAAACCGTAAAAAAATATTTTTATATGGGTGTTTTTTAAATTGGCAGAATGTGGATACTTTTTCACGTGGTGTAATACCTGTCATTAGTGACTTTTTTTTTTTGGCTGTACTTAATCATATAGTGACAATTCCTAATCGTTGAATAGAGCCACAGTTTTAAAAGCCATCAAAATTAACATTAAAATACCTTTTGCTGTATTTCAATTTACCTGCCAATATTCAATTTTTTGAGCTTTTTTAAATTCCTTAAAAAACATACAAATTAAAAATTTTCCCTGTATTTTTTTTACAACAGTGCATTTTCCCAGCCCAACCAGACCTGGCCCCCAGGAAATTGCCTGCCAAGTCTATGATCTTTTCTCATTTTATTGTTTTAATGACAAGATGGTACTCTCCATTGCAGTATGTAATTATATTGCAATAATAAATCACCGGCAGTGATGTTTCAATGAGAAACAAACCTCTCCTTAAATGTAAACAGTACAAATATTGACTTTCATTCACATCTGTTCTAGGTAAAAAAACTGTTTACAATACTGTTGGTAACATGACACAGGGGGTATACTGCAGAATGTGTTTGGGTGAATGAGTTTTGCCATTATTATCATGATTAAATTTGCATTGCAATTTTTATTGTTGTTCACACTCTATGCCTTCCATCTAATATTATTCCATAATAGGCTACCCTCAATGTCTTTGCAACAAAGACAGATGAGTTCAGGAGGAGTTGTTCTTCTGATATTGGTTCTTATCTGTGCTGAGCCATATATGACAATGGACAACACCAAGCTAAGCGAAAAGGTGACTTCAAGGAAAAGTTCTTGACTTGTTCTATCTGTGCTGAGCCATTTGACAATGGACAACACCAAGCTCAGAGTAATAGGTGACGGTCAAGGAATAGTTCTGACTTGTTCTACTATCTGTGCTGAGCCATATGACCATGGAACACCAAGCTAAGAGAAAGGTGAACTTCAGGAAGAGTTCTTGACTTGTTCTATCTGTGCGCTGGCCATAATGACCAATGGACACAACACCCAGCTAAGAGAAAAGGTGACTTCAAGGAAGAGTTCTTGACTTGTTCTACTCTTTGCGAGCCATATGACACTGGCCAACACCAAGCTAAGAGAAGTAGGGTGACTTCAGGAAGAGTTCTTGACTGTTCTATCTGGTGCTGAGGCCATATTACAATGGACAACACCAAGCTAAGAGAAAAGGTGACTTCAAGGAAGAGTTCTTGACATGTTCTGATCTGGCTGAGCATTGACAATGGACACACCAAGCTAAGAGAAAAGGTGACTTCAAGGAAAAGTTCTTGACTTGTTCTATCTGGTGCTGAGCCATATGACAATGGACAACACCAAGCTAAGAGAAAAGGTGACTTCAAGGAAAAGTTCTTGAACATGTTCTATCTGTGCTGAGCCATTTGACAATGGACAACACCAAGCTAAATGTTTGCCTTGCCTACACACCTACTGCAAGTCTTGTCTGCATCACAACTGCCGGGAGGAGAACCAAAGTTCAACTGCCCATACTGGCGCAAGGAAGTACGCTTACCAGAGGGAACCATTGATAGGCCTACCAAATAACTTTATTGTAGAGAATTTGAAGGGCTACCAAGATATCTTCAATTTTGCTCTCTCTTGTGGTATTTGTATTAGGAAGGGAACCAAGCTGTGAGTTTTTGTCATGATTGTGGATGTTTTCTGTGTCAAAGCTGTGTGGATAATCATCAGAAGATGCGCCTCCTGGTCTACGTCATCACAAACTGTCTACCATGGCTGAGCTACAGGCAAAAAGAAAGCAAAACCCCCCCTAATGGAACAACAACCAACTGTAAGAAGCAACCCCACTCAGACCCCTGGACTCTGAATAAACTGTAAGGACCAATTGTAAAGTTCCCATCTTGTGCATCATGTGGACTTGTTGACCATCGGGATCCTTACCGGACCTTGTTGACTTAACGGCAGCCATTATGAGAGAGATTGTAGGCTACTATGCAACAATCATCCGCAAAGAGGTAGACGACAGAGTGCAGAGTTGTGACCAAGAACGATCACTTTTTGAAACAGCGCAGAGAACCCTGCCCTGATAATCTCAAGAAAAAGAGAAGAACATGCAAGATACTGAACAAGCTCATCACGTGCTATCAAGTCTCTTTCAAATAAAGCCACTCTCACGTCAAAACAAAACCCCTGTACCAAACACAGATGAATCATTTGACAGCAGCATTGAATCCATAGACTTCCTCACAGCCAAAATTAGACCAGTGCTGTGAGTTGCCAACAAACAGGCCCTGTGATATGAGCCATCCCACACAGTTACTGACCTCACACAAGCAAATCATGGATAGACTACATGAACTAGAAAACACAGAGCTACCTGAGACTGCATCAGATAAGACTGACTTTGCTTTCACTGAACACAGCACTCATCCCAGGCCAGACACAGATTAAAAGAATCAATGGCAACACTTATGTTGATATAGATTGTGCTGATGAAAACACATATGTATTATCAACGCTCCCAGCCGCCTCCTTTTGGAGTGAAGGGATTATGGATAATGCAAGCGCCTGGAAGTCAGTTCCACTCAGATGTACATTACCTGTATTCTACCAGGAGGAACGCAAGTAGGGTGGAACTTGTAATACACAAGCCGGGGAAAGGAATAAGAATCACTAATGCAACCAACGCTTTCCACAACAACCCCCCGGAAAATAAAAAAAAAAAATGTCCCATCACCGATAATGTCTCGGATGGCTAAGAGTTAGGCCTACATCATCAGCACCCCAAAGTAAACCACAAGTTGATCCAAGTCATGTACAATAAAGTTTTGGACGCCATGTGTAGACGGCGCTGGTTTAAGGCAACTGGAGAAACTGTAGCATCCAATTACAGCTGATGAACAACTGTTGGTGCCAATGTAAGAGGCTAGACAACGCGTGGCAAACCAATACCAAGTACAATGACAACAATGATGGCACATACCATTTCAATATCGTACGTAGTGGGTTAAAACATTCGCAAATGGAACACCCAATGAAGGGGAAAGTCCAATTTAAGCATTGTGACAGTAGTACCAATTGTAAGAGTCCACATTTGTTTGTATGGACGTGATCACCGATTTCAATAAGGGAATATCAATATAGTCCGATTGATTTTTCCAAAATTTTCAAATAATTTAAAAACCCAAAAAAGATAAAAAATTGAATTTTAAATAATTAAAATACAACAATTAAAGAGCATTTTATGATTTCTATAGCATCTATGTTATTGTTCATTTTATATCTTTGAGAAATGATTTAATGAGGTTTTAGCTGTCTATTCTATTTTATAGCTCTATTGTAGCACAGTATCCCATAGGCCATCTGTGCTGTTATTTTGTCCATTACCAGAATTCAAGGCGGAAATGGTGGATTTTTTGCAAGAGACTATAAAATCATTTGATAATGGCATGTCAAAAAATTAATAAAATCTTAAAAAAAAAATGAACAATTTTAAGATAAAGCTGGAGTGAGGGAAGGGGGAGGGCAAGTTGCATATGAAAAATGCCTTTAAACCTGACTTGAATAATTTTCAAATCTATTTTTTGTATTAAATGGTCCACCGAAACAATAAATGATATTTGCTCATTATTCCAAATTTTGAGATGAATCATAATTTTTTGTTTTTAATGCAGTATACATGTATGTATAACAGTACTATAGGACCCCATATATGTTAAAACAAAAAATCCTGAATCCAGAGTTTTAAAAAACAAAGTTGTGAATTTTCTATATGAAAGACGTCAATTTGAGAGCTTAACCGAATTTCACACAGTAAATAGTATGTGCAAGATATGTAGATATGCAAAAAACATACACAAAGCGGACGTGTGGTGTGTGTGCAATGCGTGTTGTGTGTGCATACTGCGTGCTTGATATGTGCTTCAAATGCCGACAATTTCCAGTACGGCTGGCAACCTCAGACAGTCCCCTGCTCAACAAATGTCAAAATTTTAAAATCATACAAAACAATTATGAGAGTGGTGGGACCCTTATTGCCGGACACACACTCCATGATTTGCAGGCTAATTGGTCATAGAGGCATACACAACACTGTCTGTGTATATATGATCATTTTTGAATCTGACTTTCAATCATCACTTTGGAGGTATGTCCGCATTCAACGGTCCTGTACAGCATCTGCAGTTGCCAGCAAATGTGTGTGCATATGTGTGTGCGTGCATGATTTTTCATTGTTTTTAATTTTCTGTAAATCTTATTCAAACCATAATATACTATATTTAGACACAATATCCACATTAAAACACAATATTTTGTGTAAAATTGTTCATTTATTGAAAATAAGTATTTTGAGTAAAATAACTGTGCAAGAATGTTTGAAACACACGTACTTATGTTGTTAGTATATGTATAGCTTGTCAAATTGAATTTTAATAGTTACTGTATAACAAATGAGATGAGAATAATCCCTTATGCTAATCAAACATTGTATTCAATCTGATAAATTGAAAAGTGTTTTTAAGTCCAGTTACTATACATGTGACTTTTCTACACTGTTTTTTACCTACAAACACAACTACACCTGACACCAGTTTCTAATACACAGTACAAAAAAAGTATATAATGTCTTTGCCCATCGGCGCCTCGAAAAATCCGGGGGGGGGGCACTCTAACATACGTACGTTACAGCTTATCATCTGCCAACATCGGCTCATGTATTGTGTAAAATGGGGAGTTTCATTATCCATATTTTACTTAAAAACATATCAGTACCCGGGGTGGTGGGGTGGGGTGGGGGGGGGGTGGGGTGGGGAGGGGGGGGGGGGGTGTATGGGGGGGGGCACTCCCTCTTGGAATATAAATATCAGATCCCAATATTCAAATTGATGAAACTTGGTACGGTATGTGGGTATTTTGGGATGCAGGCATACCCATGAACTATGTCATCATTATTTATGCATATTAATGAGCTCATTTGCATATTTGTTCAGATTGGCTCCTTACTAAAAGGTGAATTTATACCAGTCCCAATATCCAAATTTGACAGAAACTTGCTATGTGGGTAGTGGTCCATGCAATAATTACCTGTGTCATCATTATTTATGCCATATATTAGCTATTTGCATATGTGCTCTGATTGGCTCATTACTAAAAAGAATGTCTACCATACCCAATATCCAAATTTGACAAAACTTTTTTATGTGGGTAGTGGTTCATGCAAGTAATACCCATCGCACCTGTGTGCATTATTATTTAATGCACATTGTTCTTGTTGGCTCGTTACTAAACAGTTGCCTTTTGTACCAACATCACCAATTCCAATTTGAGAAACTGGTAATGCGTGTAGTGGTGAATGCAAAGTAATTCTATCACTATCATTTTCCTTAGTATTTCAGACTCATTTGCATATTGCTCTGATTATGCATCATGGTGCCAAGTGCAACATTCCTCCTGTGCTTCATTCATGCTATCCTTCATCGTTTCATTCTGTCTGAGATTAAAATCCACCAACTGCGTCCCCTCCCCCCCCCTCCCCGCCAGGGGGATTTGCAAGTTTTCAACTTAGTATTTTTTTTTAGTTGTCAATACACACATTAAAATCAGGTTGAAGCTACCAGGGAAAAAAATTGGCCAAAAGGTCAATTTTGAAATATTGCCATTTGTTATTGCCTTTTCATCATAAAAGTGGAATATTCAGAGTCAAATAAATTGTTGGAAATAACCTTTTTTAAGATATCTAATAAACCCTCTAAAAAGGTGTCAGATAAAGGTCATTTCATTATCTATACAATAACTTTGATCTCCATCAAGTATCATATATCTGATAGAATATGTGTTTTTTGTCATGCATTTGAATGCTGGTCGCATTTCATATGCTGAGTGGCAACCAAATTATCAAGTTTCTGCATAATATCGAAAAGCATGAATGGTATTTCGGAGAAATGGTACATTGAAGTTTGAGTCACTTATGAATGTGTGTAAATAAAAGGATTAAAGGCATTGGTTTTCTAAATTGTGTATGTTAAGACAGTGCATGGTTATAACTGATGGAAAAAAGTATTGAAATACCAAAAACGAGTGTTTTCCTTAATCAAAATGGCCTCGGAATACAAGTTGACAGTATGTCGAAGCCATTTTTTTTATTCACATTTGTGCCAAGAGTCAATACTTATTCAAATAATAATTCGAATACACATTTGAACTGCATTAAACAGTGGTAACTATAGCTATTTTGAGAAACTTGGTGTGGGTAAGGGGTGCATGCAAGATACCCATGCACTGTATAATCATTATTGTGGCATTGTTAAGAGCCATCTGCATAGTGCTCTCATTAGCTTATTGCCGAAAAGGTGAACTTTTAACCAGATCGCAGTGTTCTAATTTGATGAAACTGGTCTTGTGGGGTGTGGTGCATGAAGTAATACCCATGCACTGATTTCACATATTATTTGTGCATGTGGGGGGTAATGAGATCATCTGCATATTTGGTCCTCGCCAGTTTGCTCCCCTCCAAGGGATCTTGCAAGGAAGAAAGAAGAAACAAGTGTTTTCTTAATCAAGAAACCTGGGGGGGCTACTCGACCCAAAATTTTGTACGGGTGTGCGTCTCCGGCAGTAAAAGAAAAGCGACCCATGTTTATAGTGACCAAAATTGTACAAAATATGAGCCCATTTATATAGTTGTTCCAAAATTTGACCATTTATATAGGTGGCCTTGAAATTTAGCACCATTTTCATAGTTAATCTTAGCAAAATTGGCCCATTTCATAGTAACTGTTTCCAAAAATCAGACAGCAGAAATCAACCATTTTCATTGTGATTTTAGCGAAAATCGGAAAAAAATTGACCCATTTCAATAAAATGCCGACCAAAAAATTGACCATTTATATAGTAGCAATGACCTCAAAAAAGTTGACCCATCTTTATAGTAGCCTGGTGGGAAAAACGACCCATTGTATAGTTAGGTGTGAAAATGCGACCCATATCGGCGGCACGGCACATAGTATTCTCAAAAAAGTGAAGCCCACTCAACTTTGAAAAATCGGAAAAACAAAGTCGCGCAAAAATGTATTTTCATACACACTTTTTTATTAGCTAACATAATCATAAGCAATGGGAAAAACAAAAGTTTTGAACACCACTGTTCCCATATTTGTACATTTTGAACCTTCAAATTAAGTTGTTTTTCCTGTTTTTGGGCCTTGTATAGGAGTTATCCGATATGCATCTCGGATAAATTTTGATTTTAAAAGAAGTGTTAACACTGAATTCATTGAATCTGATTAATGGTGCGGAGACATATCAGGAATGCTTGCAGTGAAACGCAATAAACTCGTTAGATACAAATTTGTACTTTAAACGGCAGTCCTTCTCTCGTCTATTTTGTTATTTTTTATCGATATTATGAAAGTTTCAAAATCAAGACAAGATCTTTTTTTTCAATTACGGATAGTATCCTGAATTCTTAGGCTTAAATTTATTTGCCTTTGATAAGCAGTATTTTTACCCTCTTTTAAAATTCAATATCACTGCATGAAGTACGATGTAAATCTAGTTCAATATCCTTCGTTTTCACGTTGTTGGTATGGAGAACGTAATTTACATCATAATGCAGTAAATAAACGTATTTTGTAAATCCACTTTCAAAACATGTTAAATGAACGACACAGTCAGCGGGAATACGTAATAGGTTGTTTTTACTAAACAATGACAAAATGTAGCTTCCTTTTTTTCCGAATTAGGTTATTTTGTTCTTATAAAAGCCATGTAGGGCCATTATCTCTCAATAATACTTTCAAAAAGCCCTACTGCTTCATACCCGCAGTAAAAGTAGTCAGTTCTGTTATAGTGTCTCAATTTTGACTTATAACAATCCGTGGTCATATTTGTTATCACTTATTTTCATTGAAATCGCACATTTTTCCCACAGAGCAGCGGCTGCCATTTTCTTTCCTTATTCTTGGCTTGTGGCTTCTTTGGGGAGAATCAAAGCCATATTCCCTTCTTTCTGTGCCTCGGGTTGTTAAATTCAGCATTAGTATATAATTTCTGGAAGCGTTTAGCTTCGTTGAGGCAGGGGTTGAGTCTCCATCCGAAGTCTGTTTAATTTTACGATACCCTAAAAAATAAGAATTAAATATACTTTTACTGAGATAATATGTTCGGATTATAACATATCATTAAGTTGGCAACAATGGTATGGTGAAACAGCCGACCACTGAGGGTCTATAGGCCTATATTCTTTTCCCTTGGCATATCTATTAGTGCGGAAAGTCAGACTTAAAAACTTCTCTGTTTCTATCATTCACACCAATTCTATAATAACCATGGACCTTTAAAGACTTGTGAAAAGACTGTAACAAAAAGATATTTAAATAGGCCCTAAAACTTGCGTTTAATTACGTTATCTCACTTACGAGCCACTAATGTGCAAATAAAACCCCTATAAGCACAACTAATAGCATGTGTACATAGCCCCCGTGCACACTGCAGGCATACGCTTTGTTGGCAGTACTTACACGACATTATACTTCCCTATATATTACCACAAAGTGCACAACCCCAGCACAATGTGTACCCTGCCAGTTGTGTATATTATTACGCAAAACTATTGGGGTAAAACGGTTTTTAAAGGAAAGTGATAACTTACCGTATTTGTGCAACAATTCTCAACAATACTTCGAGGAGCAATTGCAGAAGCCGTAAATTACCTGCGTCGTTAATAGAGGATTCCTGTATTTTCGTCTTCGTTTTGGATAACGTAATATACGTAAAACGTAATATAATTTTGATGCCGTTTCAGTGTCTAATACTTGGGCGAGTTCATGTAATCCTAATTATTTCGACTAATCAAGGTAGGGTATGTGTTGTCTATAGCCAGTATATCTTTTAGTAGTCTAGACTCTCACTTAAATTAGATTTGCCTATAGGTAATATACATGCTTAAAAAGGACGCATACGCATGTAATTTGGGAATATAATTCGTTTTTTATCGAGGCCAAAGTTGCAACCCAAAGCATTTTTTGATGTTATAATTACCAAGGATACATAGTTTTGCCTTTGAGTATGGCAAAAGGTTAGTGATCATTGCAGTCGTTACATTTTCAAATAAATTGAGTGTTTAAGTTAATACACTGGATAAGTAATATACAATGATTTCGCGGGAATCCATATATTGGCTTCTTGTAGCTAACCAAGAAATGTTATCTGGAAGATTGAACCTATCATATATCATTATGCCATTTTAAGAAATAAAAAACACTGGTATGAATAAAATATTTGATTATTGAGGGTTAACGGTAGCATTGTAAATACTGCACAGAGTACGGAAACACCATTTTGGCATGTTTTTAGGTGTTCATGGAGTAAAATGACCAGATCATGATATTAAAGTATACAAAAACTATGTATGTCCGTGTTTTGTGATCTCGCAATAAGTACTAAAGAACATTAACACGGTTACTTACTTTAAGCAAAATGCCAAAAAAATTGTGGAATCAAAGAATGAAATAACTATACTGGCTTCACTTTTGAGAATGGCCAGATAATGTTTGATTCACTGTGTTCTAAGAAGTTGAATACGTATTACAAATTATATATTCAAAATACAATTGACGCATGAAACTTATGTTTACTATAGCTATTTGAGTAAACTTGGTGTGGGTGTGGTGCATGCAAGATACCCATGCAATGTGTCATCATTATTGTTGCATGTTAATGAGCTCATCTGCATATTTGCTCTGATTAGCTTATTGCCGAAAAAGGTGAACTTTTCCAGATGCAATGTTCTAATTGATGAAAACTGTTTTTGTGGGGTGTGGTGCATGAAGTAATACCCATGCACTGTGTCCATCATTGTGCATATAATGAGCTAATTTTTGCATATTGCGTCCGCGCATTTGCCTTCCCCTCCCACGGGGATCTTGCAAGTTTTACTTGCAATGATTTTTTTAAAATGTGCCAACGATGGTAGGATGAAGATGTGAAATATTTCTTTAGGCACGACATTTTTACCTAGGAAATTAATTATAAGAAACTAGGGACTAGGGAAATGTACAAAAATCGATACTCTGATGGGTCTCTATAATTAGCGTGTGTTATAGAATTGTAATCATAGGGACACTATATTATGTAAAAACAAAGTTTTAAGAACAAAGGTCCGTATGCACAAAGAGTCGAAAGTTAGACCTGGTCTAAGTGTAATTTAGCCCCACCAGAAGAAAAAGACATTCCTTGAAACATTGAGGTAATTTTGTATTTATTTTGAAAAAAAAAAAAGTGCATCTTAATCTTTGAAATTTGTTAGTTACTTTTTGATGAAAATTTGAATAACTGTTGAATTTGGACAAACTCATTTTGGACTTAAAACGTTTTAAAGTTAGGACCTGGTCTAACTTTCTGTGCATTACAAACCCAAAATCTGAAGACACAATGTTATTGAAACGCAACTAAAATTTGTTAAAGACAATGTTATAGAAAACACACGCTCGGTATAACAGGTCACACCCAAAAATAATAAAAGGGAGAAAAGAAAAGATCCATTGATGATTTTTTTAAATAAATGTGAACAATTTCCGGTACTGGACAGGCAAACGCAGACAGTACCTGTTTTTTAAGGTGCTCAGTGAAATTCAAACATTTAAAATCATAATAATTTGACCTTTGCCAGTAAAATAACTGTGGCGGGCGTCTCCATGAGATTGCAGGCTATTTTGTATTAGAGGGCATATCACAACGAATGTGTGTGTTTGTATCATTGTGTATTCTGACTTCCATCGTCTAACTGTGAGCTAAGTGTGGCCGTGTTCAGTGGTCCTGTACAGCGGAGTTCGCAGTGCCAGGAAATGGAGAGTGTGTGTGTGCGTATGTGGTTTTTCATTTTCTGTAAATATTTTTCAAACCAAATATACTATATATGTATAGACAAAATACACAGACCAAAAACAAAATATTTTGTGTGAAATCGTTTCAGATTATTTGAAAATCAGTATTTTGTTAGTAAAATAACGTGCCAGAATTTTGAAATCGGAAGTACGTCTCTGTTGTTAAGATGATCAAATTGAGGTTATTGTTGACAGTAGAGACAAATTAGATGAGCATATTCTTTAAAAAGATATAAAAATATTTGGTTCTGTTCATGTAGTTCTGTTTTTGTCAGTCAGTAATTCGATATGACAATTGAAAAAAAAAAATTGTTTTAGGCTTGTCACTACATGCGACTTTATTGCAAGAATTTCCATACAACATGAACTATTAAAATAAGAAGAAAAATTAAACTTTCAACAAATTAGGCCATAATTTGTTTGCATGATCAACGAAACTAACTGACAGTGGCTTTCAGGTAAACAGATGCAGATTCACTTGAAGGCGTAAGGTTAGTGTAACAGTTTGACCTATTTGTGAGAGTCACGCTGGTTGAATGTCTCATTTATTACGATAAATTAGAATAAACAAAAAATATCAAGGCGGACACACTTTTGACAACTAATTGGATCTTTATTCAACTACCTACATCCTATGTAAATTACATGAAAACAAATAAACAAAATAACAAAAAAATTTTTTACATAAAAATTGAGTTTTACTGTCTCTCTATGAGGAAAGAGCATATGAGAGGGCCAATATAAATACAAAAATTATGACTCTTTGTAGGCCATATGGCAAGAAGATTCCAGACAACTGCATTTTTCTCATTTTAAGGAGGTAATAAGCTCTTATGTCCTACTAATATCAATGTCAAAACTGTGTCGACAATGCTAAGTGTTCTAAAAATAAGAGCCAATTTGCATGGGCAAACAGTGTGGAGTGCACAGTTTTGAGTATTCAAATTTTTCTTTTGTAAAAAAAATAAAAGTTCAAATTTTTTATTTTTTTTATATACACCATTTTCAAACTTTTTTTTAGATATTGTGTGTAATGCTGACTTTAAGAGATTTGGGTATATCTCAACTTTGGGCATTCGTTCAAAGCTCAATATTCTTCCGGAATGTTCCGCAGCCTGAAGCGTCGATGCCCGCGCGTAACAACAAGAGCGACATCCCGCGTAGCAGGAGTTGTATGCAAAATAAAAAAAATTCTTCAGCACGAGCGGAGAGGTGGATGCATGGGACCTTTGAACATGAACCATCCTTCCCTTTAATTTTTTGGTTCAAACACTGGCTTTCTTCATGTGTTTCTCCCTGGCATCTTGGAGGCAGTGAGGAATGGAGAGGGGAAACTTGGCCGCCTCTCACCATATGAATAGAGCGTGTCCCAACATTTGTCTCGAACAGATTTGTGGCTGTCCCCTTAGTCTCAGTAGTAAAATTACCCAATTTACATGAATTTTGTGATTATTTGGTTAGCCCCCCCCCCCTCCCCCCCCATTTTCCTCCTCATCCAAAACCATATATAATTTCTGGTGCTTCACTGTTTAAAAATACTATAATATTGATTATCATCTAATCTGTAGATATATGCTAGTCAAGCCCGATACGAGACCTAACTATTCGCAAATGGTGCCTATGCATTATTTTTATTAATTTTGGTAATTCGTACCTTATTATATCAGATAGAAAATAAGCTTTTAGCGTACCCCCCAATTTTCCGAATTTGGGTTCGGTATTAATTTGTGCTGGAAAAATGTTTTGCTGGCTTATTTGTGGGACGTGTGGGTCCTTCGAATAGTGTTGCCCTTCCATATCGTTATTTTATATTTGAATTTTCCTTTAACTTCGATGGGTCATGTGAAGAACTCCTTATTGACCACGTCCCTGTGTTTTAAGACAAAATCTATCAAAAAATCCTAATATAATAGGTCTAAAACCGGGAGTGATGGCCACCTCTCCTGTCACAAACTGCGAATATATGTTTAACAAAAAGTATGATAACACGAACCTCGGATTCAGAATATAAAAGATTAAAAAATGAAAGCAATGTTAATAAGCCTAAGTCGAAAGATCGTTCTCAGCTGGTCACGCAACCTTCAGAGACACGCTCTCAACATGTTGCGTATTATCTGCGTTTTTTTTCGGAGCTGTACACACTAAGATGGCGGCAAGGGTTCATTTTTTCACAGAAAAATAAAGGATTTTTTTGCATGAATATCTCCAAAGGGGACGTGGTGCCCCCATGATTTTTTTGTTTCATTAGAAAGCTCTCATGATGCACAACTTATATAAAAATATAGCCAGAAAATTATGGCAAATTTTTAGCTATAACCAAAAATTCCTCTAAAAATGGATTTTTTCATAGACTTAGTAGTTAATTTTGTTTTGGGAAAAATGTGTATTTTGTATGGTTTTAACTCAAAAGTGACAGCGGTGACCCCCGATTTTTTTCTTGAATTTTTCGATCATATCAATGAAACCGTATTTATGCGAAGTTTGAAAGGAAATTAATGGCTGAGAAGTTATATGGCACCCAAACCCCTTAAATGATCCCCCCTAACCCTACTTTCAATTCAACATTCAAAGTAAGTTTTGATAAAACTGTCAGAAGCACACAACATAGTTTTCTTATTTTCTTCACAATTGGACTGTTATCCCTGCATCAATATTTCAAATTATGTAAAATGGATATACTGCTTTTGACATCTGAACTCCTTCATATATTCACTTTTATATTATCACTTTTTAATGTAACCATTAAACTTAAATTTAAAAAATTATTTAATTTAAAAATCGGGATTAAAGTGGCACTGGCACATTTTCACAAAATATGAAATTCTCTTCAATTTGATCTCAAAGATAGTCTAGGCATTGGAAGAATAGAGATAAATTTTACACATAAAAATAACATCTAAAAAAAACAGATGGGATGTTAATAAGAGGTTAAAGACATCCATGTAAGTTGTAGGCCAACTTTTAAGTATCAACAAATGTGTATATTTACAGAATATCATAGACTAGTACTCATTGAATTAAACCACGAAGGTCCAGCCTGGTCAAAAAACAGCGTACGGCCGTGGGAAACATTCAATACTGCTTGCGTTTTCTTTCTTTAAATGCCATTTCCATCGTCGCTCATTAAGTGTCGCCGGCGATATTAATTATAAAATCAATCTGTTTACCTATAGGATGCTTGATTTGGTCTTATCATTTCAGGTGAGGACTATGTATATAAAGCTTTACAAACCATCAAAAATATAAATTGGAAAAATCTTGAGGTGCGCACTATTTTTCAATGGTGCCAGTGTCTCTTTAAGATTTTTATATGAGAAGTTTTGTTTTTAAATTGTGAACTAGTTGTGCAATTGATTGGGTAACCACTGTTGTAAATAACCATTACTGTTCAAATGCAAGTTGTGTATGATGATCACCTATTCATGTATAAGGCTACTAAAGAAAATGTTGTCTTCGAAGTTGTTAAACAGCTGTTGATAGCATTTTAGTTGATTTCTTTTCTCCTTTCTTCTTCCTCCCTTTTTTGCAATGTTTTTTTGAAGATTTACTTAAATAAAACTAAAAAATTAAAAAAAAAAAAAAAAAATCAGCTGTGAAAGCTACCAGAAAAAATTGGGACAAAAATGCATTTTAGAAATCTTCATTGATATGCCTTTTTTATCAAAAAGTTGCAACATCAGAATCAAATAACTTGTGGGAATTAACCTTTATTAAGATTCTCTAATAACCACTCTAAAAGGTGTCAGTAAAGGTGCTTTCATTAATATCTATAAAATAACATTTGCTCACCCACAATTTCAGATATCTGATAGAAATATGTTTTCATGCATTTGAAATGATGGGCTCATTTCATATACTGTAGTTGCTACCAATTATCCTCGGTTTTTGCATATCTTGAAAAGCATGAATGGTAGTTCTTGAGAATGGCAATATAAGTTATGAGTCAACTTATGAATTGTGTGTGTATTTAAAAAGGAAATTAAGGCATTGGTTTCTAAATTTTTATGTTAAAGAATTGAATGCTTCTAACTGACGAAAGTATGGAAATACCAAGAAACAAGTGTTTTCTTAATCAAGAATAGCCTCGGAATACAAGTTGACAGTATGTCAAAAAGCAAATGTTTGATTCACTGTGTGCCAAGGAGTGGGAAACATATTCAATAGTATAACATTTGACTGCAATGAAAACTCAAGTGAGATAGCTATTTTGAGGTAAAACTTGGTGTGGGTATCGGTGCATGCAAGAATCTCCATGCGCACCGTTGTCATCTTTATTTGTGAATGTTAATGTGCTCATACTGCATATTTGGCATCTGATTAGATTAGTGCCGAAAGGGGAACTTCTACCAGATCGCAATGTCCAATTTGATGGAAACTGGATGTTGGGCCATGTAAGTACTAACCATGCTCTGTGTCATCACTATTTGTTATGGCTCTTTTGCATATTTTTTCCCACCAGTTTTTCCCCGCCAGGGGGATCTTGCACGTTTAAACTGCAGTATTTTTAAATGATGCCAAAGATGGCTATGATAGTCATATTAAAAAAGTCGGCAATGATGCATGTCCTGACTAACAAGGAATGCTGAAACTTGGATGATGGCAGTGTTGATAATGGATAATATGTCTTTAGATGAGACCAGTTTTTATTAAGTAGAAAAAATTGTATAATTTAAGAACGGGGCTATGGGACATTGTACAACACCGTACTGGTGTGTATCTCTAAAAATTAGCAGGTGTTATAGAATTGTAATCATAGATAGGATCAATATTATGTAACAAACACAAAGTTTAAGACACAAAATCAGAAAGCATACTGCTTTAGAAACACATAAAATTGTAAAGACAATTTCATAAAAAAACACAGGCTCGTAAAGGTTGTTCAGACCCAAAAAAATCATAACGTGAGAAAAAGGTCCACTATGCTAATAGGTCTGAAATTTGAGAAAATCTGACAAAAAAAGGCCACTTTTGGTGATGAGATGTTAAAAAAAAATAAAAAGCATGCAAAGGACATTTAGGCTTAGGTGTGCTTTAAATAGTCATGCACTCCCAGAAATAAGTCCTGCCTATGGTCCAAAATCATAGAAATGAATATTCTGGAAGCACCCAATGTCCTATATACAAGGTGTCCACAAAAAAATGTGCAAGGCAAAGTGCATCATTGGAGGTGAAAAAAAGTCATGTAATATTTACATCATATCTCAACTAATTGGCTTTGAAACCATTGCCATCTGATTGGTTGTTGCAATCCAGAGATATGGCTAATATTCTAGGAGAGGGTGTGATACTAATTTGCTTACTTTTTACAGAATGGAATACAAAGTAAGGCTGAAGGTAGAACCTTTCCATGTGGTGTGCCAAATGGACCTAGGCATTAAAAATCAATAATGTTGGTATAGACATGTTTAGAGTTAATAAATGGACCTTTCAACGTGCATGATTCGTGTGTGAGTTTTGAGATGTATATTCAGACTTATAATCTCAGGTTGAGTTCTCCCAATCTGTAAAAAGTGGCACTAATGTATTTCACCCTCTATTTAAGATGATCCATATCTGGATTGCAACAACCACACGAATGCGTAGACGATCCAAAAGTCAAGACTTCATTTATGACATGATGTAAATAAATATCCACATACTTCTTTGGAATTGTCAGCAGCTTAAGGTGGGGCCCTCATGAGTGCAAACTATTAGTGTTCAGGTTTATGCTTACTGAAGTCACATTTTTGCCAAAAATATCTGCCTGTCAGTAAAAAAACAGAGCCATAAATTCCAGTACTGCTGCTTAAATAATTTAAACGTCTACAGAAAACGTGGAACTCCCAATTTGTTGAATCCCTTGACACTTGTGGCATAATCAACATCGTGCTGCAATTACAGAGGATTTAAAAAAAAACTAACATATGGCGGTGCCGGCCATAGCATGTGTCATTTCGCTGGGCATTTGGGATTAAATGCTAAACTGCGATTAAAAACAGTAGGCAGTCGTCTTTCAATGTTATCAACGTTTCTGAAACAAACTACAAAATAACTGTTTGTGTACACGGATAGGAAATTAACCGGTAACTCCCAGTCTACTGCACATGCATTTTCATAGGAATCATGAACAAAAATTATGAATGAATGAACTACTAGGATTATGGGGGGTTGAAAGTGGTGACTGAGGTATGTTTGTTCATAAAAAGCAAGGAGATTTTGTTTATCTGCCTGTTCATAAAGTTAGGCCTTTTTGGTTGTAATTACTGATTATAGGCATTTGATCCTGGTCCTGAAAAGCGGCTCCTGGTTCTGGAAATTACAAGGACCGGAGCCGCTTTTTAAAGGCTTGGCCCTGGCCATGTTGACTTAATAAAAAGCATGGCAAGGTAATAATGGTAAACAAAATACGAACACCAAAAACTGATCATGCAAAGTCTATGACAAACCCTCATGCATATAGAAGGTTAATTCACCAATTGTCTGATTGCCTGATTTCAATACATTATATCGATTGTGACAATAGTGCCACACAATCTGGATCAATGTGTAGCGTGGATACATATTCCTCACAATTTATGGGGTGAGTAGAGATATCCAAGGTATCGGATAGAATTCAATTGTTGTGAAATCCTTTTATAACAGTGGCTGTTATTCAACAGGGGCTATTTCTGCAATGGATTTATTTTTAGGTATAATTGAAAAGTACATAAAAATGACAACTCAATTGTCAAAAATTCTGATTTGACAGTATGTCATGCATCACACGAAATGATAACTTAGTTAAGTACAAAAAAGTTACTTTTTCAGTTGGATCAAAACTAATCCCCGGTGAGTCAAACTTTTGAGAGCCTCAGAGGAGTCAAATTTGACAATTTCACTGGCAATCGTCATAATAATCAGAATGGAATGACAGGTTAGTGCATAATTTTCAAAAATGCTGTACTTAATTAACTTTAAGGAAATATTAAGGTTTGTAAACTTCAACTATGGATGGGCGGGGGGGCAAGTTGCCCCCTCTTGCCGAAAAAGCGGGATGATAGGCCAAAATGTGCATTTTTATCATCTTTTTTCGGGGATTTCAACCCAATTTCGGTCCAAATTTGGGCAAAATAAAGTAAATTCACATTTTTCGCGTGCTACGCGCACATTTTGTCCATTCAGACTAATTGGAGCAAAATCACTGGGACATTTACGAATTTGCCCCTCTGGTGGGACGACTTGAATTTTCCCCTCGATCGACTGCCTCGGTACGCCCCTGTGATGAGGTTATCACAATTGTGCTCATACAAAAACTACCTTGAGTGAGGGTAGTCGGTGCCAATTGGTAAAACATAGTTATACGGAATAAATCGCAATCTCATCTTAGTGCGCAGTCCACACTCCATAGAAAAACCTTTTACACAATTTGGCACTCGCCAGTGGTGTGTTAGGCTGGCCTTTGTTCAAACTCAACCACAAGTTGTCCTAGCGTTATGCCAGTTGAAAACATGTTTAGAACAAGAGGAAACCGGTTGTAACCGGAAAGAACTGAGCGGAACGGTGAGTTTAACGTTTAACCGTTGGTGATTTTTGAATTCTCTTATCCACAAAGTTGACAGAAAGTATATGTGAATAAAATACTACAATCTCATATTTTTACAATGATATTGCCGAAAGATGGCACTTCCCACATCAATGGATGGTTTAGCTCCTTGAAATGACCATGTTGCTGCAGGGAACTTTGGCTTTTATGCCATCTTTGGTAGCATGAAACTGACCATGGTTTGCATCTGATGCTGCTGCTGCAGTTTGTGCTATTGACTGCTGGTGATGATGCCTCAGCATGGTTGCTGATGCGCAAGCTGCTGATGCTGCAGCTGCGTTACGGCTGCTGATGCTGCAGCTCCTGATGCTGCAGTGCTGTGTGATGCTGCTGTGCTGATGCTGCAACTGCTGTTGCTGTTGCTGATGCTGCAGCCTGCTTTTGTGCTGATGCTGCAGCTGTGTTGCTGGATGCTGCAGCTGCTGTTGCTGCAGCTGCTGATGCTGCTGCTGTGCTACTGTCATTTTACTGAAATGCTTTGACGGGGGACCTTTTAATACACAATATAAAACACAAGTTGGAATCATTTTTGCTATGTATTGAAACAAAATGTCCACGTGCTGTTTCAAAAAGACATGAGGACATTGCCAGAGAGAAGCGCCCTCAATTTTGGTCAAATCCAGTTTGTTTGCAAATCTGGAATGTTACCAATGTATAGATCACAACTGAAGTGAATAAGCTGAATATGCCATCTTTATAAGAAGATGATCTAGTAATTTTGTTGTGCATGACAGAAATTCAAAATGGTTTCCTATAGGGAAATTAGGATAGAAGCAAGTTCAAAACAAGGTTTTTAGTGCGTTTTTTCGTACTTGTTTGTCCAATAAACCTTCGAACATTCTTGGTAGTTGGTCTAACAACCGATCAAGTGCAATTTGAGAGAAATTTGTATCCTCAAAAAAAAAAAAATTTCCTCTGTCACTTTAATTTTGTATTTTTGCAAGCAGCCCAAAATAAAAGGTTTTCATGTGAATTCCAAGTTGCTGTGCTGCTATGAGTTATTAGTTTCACAGAAGAGGCAAGATATTTGCCAAATTGTTTGTTCATTCATGCTGTATGAAGAAGTCAACATTGAATATTGTTGTCCAGTTAGGTCACACAATTCTTGGACATGCATTTCAATAATATGGTATCGCCCTTGTTTCAAATTTGTCGTAAAGGAGAGTACGGTTCTGAAATCATACTTCTAAATATAGAACAAGCTCTGAAAAATTTGGGCCAGAACATTTGAGCTGGGAATACCTTGCCTATTGTGATAGGAGGTACAAGCAATTTTCAGAAGCATATCTGTGTGTAAGTGGGGGGGGGGGGAGGGGAGGTGTGTGTGAATCTCTGTGATGTTGGTAGGTATGGGTGTGTGGGTAGCCGTGCATAGCCAATGGGGGAAAGAGTGGCAGTGCCCCCCCCCAAAAAAATATGAGGTTAAAATCTCATATTGATGAATCATGGGCAAATCACCGTTGTTGATCCTATTTAACCCCTCCTATCAGGATTACTTTCCCTGAACAGGGCTTTTTGCCCCCCCCCCCCTAGGAACCACAAGGCTGTCTATATGCTACTGATGGAGTGTGCTCACTGACAAACTGATTTTTTTTTTGCCTTACACGTCCTGTCTTTTTAGAGTTGTAATTTCACATTGTAACTTCTGGATTATAACAGGGTGATATATTAGACAAAGCAAATGTTTAGGTCCAAAGGTCATTAAGGGTCACTTAGAATCACATGTGGTGTAAATAGGTTCCTTCTATACCTATGATATTTTTGTAACAAGGGGGATGTAGTCTTTCTGGTATGCAAGAAGTAATCCGGTTCATACTTGGTATGATTTATGTATTGTAAAATAAGGGGATATGCAGGTGTAAAGTGGGAGATAAGATCATTAAAAGTATGTACTATGTACTAATTTTTCCATTTAATGGATGACCTTTCTGGTATCTGGAACTGCTGTCCCTATTTTTCTTCATTTTATGAAGTCAACTAAGACCTTACAAAATGGAGAGATGTAGATTAATGTTGAAGTTTTAATCCACCTAGTTTTATGAACTATACCATCACGTAAAGCCTTTTCTCTATTAACCAAGAAGCAGGTTTACTGTACAGCTATGTTTTGGCCACTATTAATGTCAAATACTTCA
>JAMKCH010012080.1:0-27558 GCA_023653785.1 Ophioderma brevispina | reverse complement strand
ACATGAACAAATGAGCAAGAAATGGGCAAATGAGCAATGTGAAGTGAGCAAAAGAGCAACCAAATGAGCAAGTGAGCAATATAAATGACAAAGAACAAGAAAATGAGCAATGTGAAGTGCGCCCAAGAGCAACATGAGCAATGGCCGTGAGCAAGGTGACAGTGAGCAAAGAGAAGCAACGAATGGAGCAAGTGAGCAGTGTTTGAAGTAGCGAAAGAGCAAGAAATGAGCAAGTGAGAAATGTAAAGTGAGCAAGCAAACAGCAAGAAAATAAGCAAATGAGCAATGTGAAGTGAGCAAAACAGCAACAAATGAGCAAAGGAGTAATGTAAAGACGAGCATTGTGAAGGGAGCAAGAGCCAACACATGAGCAATATGAGCAAGGAATGGGCAAATGAGCAATGCGAAGTTGAACAAAAAGGCAAGAAATGAGAGAATTTGGCAAGAAGTCAAGAAGTATAATTACGGAGGCACGAGAAGTAAGAAGAAGTTGTACATTCTGAAAATCAACCTCTATGATGGAATGAATGGCCCCGACGAATAGTATGGACATGAAACTGAACATCGATGAACCTACATTTAAAAACCGCAAAATGAAAGAGTCAGGAAATGGGGGATTCGGGAACAGCGTCTGACAAGGAAGAGACTAACTAACCTACATCATTTCGGTATCACCACCTAGGAACTGTCCTCCAAGCAGCTTTTGGGCTTCTCCTATTGAATAAAAAAAGGAACAAAGCCTCCTCCCTCCTCCATCCCTCGAGAGCACGTGTCGTCCGGTAGAAAAGCACAGGACTCATGATCATCAACCGTTAAAATCCGAGTTCGAGCCCCGTGTGGCCAGCGAGTGTGTCTTGGCCAAGATATTTAATTTCCATGTTTCGTTGACCCAAGCGATAGTGGTAGCGATTATGGGTAAATGGTAATACGTATTGCACTATAAGTGCTGATAGGGCTGTGCGCCATAGCCGTAGGGCTTTAAAAAAAAAGCTAATGATAGCTGTGATGGGTATATTACCATTTCAAGCGCTGATAGGGTTGTGTGGTAGCCCAAGCAGCCATTAAAGTGAAGCGAAATGGGTGTGACGATTTCCCAGAGGCAGCCTACGGTAATAATAATTGTCAATCGGCGCTTGAGCAAACATTGTGGATTGCAGGTGAATATGTAACACGGTTTTATATAAATTGCATTATATTTATTCACCCCCTTGCAAATTAATTAAAATGCCTCCATCTGGTAAGTTGTTGCCCTATTTGACATTAAACCACAATGACTAGAATGTGAAAAGGTCAACCAAACTTTCTGTCAGGGGCCATTGTTAGATTGCTTTTTTTTGAACAATTTGTGGTGTTGTAGAAGCCGTGAGTTACCGCCAGGGTATGCAGAGGCAAATTAACGAAATATCGGGAACTAACTTAACTGGAATAACACCCACATTTCTTTACAGTTTCTGAGGAGGAGGTGTGAATACTTAAATAATCTAAATTGGGGAAATGTTCCCGCGCGTTAACAACTGATGGAGCAGGTTGCTGGAGCAGGCTGCTGGAGCAGGTCCCGGAACAACTTGGGAGTTCTGTGCCCTCTGTCTTGTTTACTTCGGTACGCTATTGTTTTAAAGTATGTGTGTTTGGACATGACAAGTTCAACCTTCATGAAACAAAATTTCAAACAAAAATAAAAATTAACATTACCAAAAAGAATGCGTTTCAAGAAATTAAACTAAAATACAAATATCCATACCAAACAAAATAGTTTAAAATTTTTGATACATTCGATGTTTAAAGAATTCATTATCGTTTAATAACAAAATAACAAAGCACCCAATCATTCACTCAACCACAAACAAGGAAGGAAGCAAGCAAGAAAGGAAAGAAGGAAGAAGCAAGCAAGCAAGCAAGCATCAATCAATCAATCAATCAATCAATCAAACAAACAAACAAACAAACAAACAAACAAACAAACAATACCAGAAATGTGGGAGTCAAAGGCAGGCCCTTTTAATAGCTAGTAGATTAATAGGCATCCAACATAAAAATTGTGTAAACACTAACAGCTGTAACTGGTGGGGTGATACGCTGCGACAAGTTAAGGAAATAAAATTATGTTCCTTTTCTTTGCAATGTCACCGAGGATACACGCTGTAAAATGTTTAGAAAAGAGGTACAAAATGTGTTTGATGTCTAAACACTTAAACCACATTCATCTCTCCATAGACTAACATGTACACTTCACAATCTGCAAAGGAGTAAAATAGTTTCGAATTTTAATCACAATAATTATGTTCTCATTCTTCAAATTGTAAACAAACCGTGCCCCCTATTTTTCATCAAAATTATTATTATTATTATTATTTGCACTGGTGTATTGGAAATGGTTGTAGTAAAGACACCTCTAAGTGGCTAAGCTTAACACGCCGTAAAGGTAAAGGTAAAGGGGACGGACACGGACCTGTATACACAGGAACGGGGTGCCCATCTCTCTTTCGAAGCGATTGGGCCAGACTCCACCATATACAGTGTGAGTAAAAAAAATCTACTTTCAGAATAAAAAATAATTAAAATAGTTAAGAATTATTTTTGCTAAAATGTTTGCATTGGTTATAAAGAGGGATAATCAGGCTTTCAGAAAACGTTCATTTGGTGTCTTTTGGACTTTGGAGAAAGAAGTTATGCCTATTTTGCTGAGAGACTTAAAACTCCTGTTTGGTCGATTTTGAGCCAAAGAAAGATGCATCGTGTACATAGAGTAACATAGTCTTCAGCAGTGATTTGAGTAAAAACATTTAACACCCATAATTGTTAAACAATAGAAGGTGGGAGAATAATTGAAGGATGATAAAAACAATATCCCGGAGATTACAAAAGAAAATGCTGAGTTAAAAAATGTTCAATTTCCCAAATAAGAAAGTCAAGATAGCTGGTGTAAGACCACAGTTTACTTCGGTTCAGCAAGATTTCATGGTTTTAACCTACAACGAAACTTGGGAGCCAAAGTGAAACCATAGAAGGTTTTGTATTCCGCTTGAAAAAAACAGTGCGATATTGAATTTTAAGTTTTAATTCCAATTTATTTACAGACAACTTTAGCTTTAGTTCTTCTCGCAATTTATGGACGCTGAGTATACTGTATTTGTGCAAAAATAATTACCTTAGAGATGTAAAACAAAAATCTCTGAGCAGTTTCATGTTCATGAACTGCCACATTGATATGGAGTGATTTTCAATAACTGACTCTTTATGATTGTACAATGGTAATTTCATTTGTTGAAGATATTTTACTTATAATTATACAATAGACCGTTTTATTCAAACTGATATGTTTTGTGGAGAAGAAATCGATACCGTTTGAAATTGCATGTGTGAATTGTCTTTGCTATAATGTGTTATGGTATACGTCAGTGTCAGTCTCTCCGCATTGTATGGCTAAAATCGGCCAAACAGAATTTGTAGGTCTCTCCGCAAAATTGGCATAGTTTCTGAACCCTAAGTCCGAAAGACATCAAATAAAAATCTTCTGAAAGCCTGTTTATCCCTGTAAACAACCAAAGCAAACATTCAAGCAAAAATAACGTTTAACCTTTGAAGAAAAAATCTTTCCTGAATGTAGGGTTTTCACTGACTCACACTGTAATGTTGCTGTAGGGGGCTCGCTACACCTCCTCAACAGCGAGTCTGTTACCTTACCGACATTGAATAATGCTGGTACCCATTTATACACCTGAGTGAAGAGGAGTAATTGAGGTAAAGCGCCTTACTCAAGGGCGAAACACATTGGCCACAGTGGGGCTCAAACCCACAACCTTTGGGGCTCGCGTCGGTCGCTTTATCCACTGGACCACGTGTGCCCTATAACACGCCGTATAATGACGATTTGTATGCATTTGTTTACTATTAAAATGCTTTAGTGTCTGTTTTCACAAAGAAGAGTAATATGAGGTGTTGATCTATAACAGCAGCAGCTAAGACACAAAATGGGCATTTTGAGTTTGGAAACAAATGACTGATAGTGGCTTTAACAGAGTGCTTATTTTAATGGGATACTTTGGCCGCTAAGATCTAGATGAGGTTAGAATGAGTTCAGGCTTTATTCTATAGATGCTGAGACTGTGACACCAATGTATTTGTCTTGTTATAATGATTAAAAAATAGGTCTAAGTTATATGGTCTAGGTTATAGGTCTAGGTTATAGGTGTGGCAGGAGATATGGTCCTCCCTACTCATAGTCCCCATACAACGGTGACGAATAGCGCATTTGATTCAGTTGACTCTTCACGCAATATAAGTTTCACGCTTTATTCCTATGGAGCCTGGACAATGGCTCCGGGCAGACCATATCTATGATTACATCGGCCTTCAGTTACACGAGTGTAGCCCTACTAATGTTCAAGGTCATCCTGGGGTCTAAATTCTCCAGGTTAGAATGCTCACATGATTAGCTTCAAATTGGTATCAAATTGTTAATCTGGCAGAGGATCTAAAATTGTACTAGTTCACAGTGTGTGGTATTTGCTTTTAGAATTTGAACAAAATGTTAGCAAGGGTCTATATGGTCCATGGGGATAACTTGCCCTGAATGTTGCATATGGCGCAGTTACCAAAAGAGTTAATACACAGTTACTCTTTCAAAATGACCAGAGGAATCATTTGAATGTTCTTGCAACAAAATCTGAGCATTCTGTAATTTTTTGCCCCAGGATGAACTTGAAATTTAAAAGGGCTATGTATATCTGTGTATATAACTTGAATATAACTAAAGATTAAACATTATATACAAACTATACATTTTCTTACTCTTTAAAGGTATAGTCACACAGAAGACAGCTCCCGACCCAACCACTTCCCGACTACACAAGACCGCATTTTTGTCAAATTCGGCTACAGTCTTGTTCAAACTTGTAAAATTTACAATTTTTATCCCGACCACGGATGATTAGTCTGCGAGTATCCCCGTCATCAACGAGACAAGGGATGCTGAAACGCCGAGCAGTAGGCGACAGCATCATGGAATCAACAAGATCCAGCATGTTTAATTGGCGACGCCACTTGTTCAGTCCCCGATTTGTTGCCGACCTTGAAACGACGGCACAAGTTGTGTCATGTCGCTGTCAAGACTGCTCGTCGATTGGTCGCCGAGTTGTTGACGCCAAGAAAGGTCCCGTCACATGAAGACAACCCGCGACGCGACCCAACCTCTTCCCAACTACACAAGACCACATTTCTTTCCAATCGGCTGCAGTCTTGTTCTAATTTCAAGACAAGAGATGCTCGATCGTCGAGCAGTAGGCGATCAAGCATGTCACTTGTTCAGTTCTCAATCAGTCGCAGACCTTAACACGACAGCACAAGTTGCTGTCAAGACTGCAAGTCGGCGACTTATCTTCTGTAGTCGCCGAGTTTAGTCGCCGATTCAACATGTCCAGTTGGCTTGCATTTTCTCTCCCGCTTGGAGCAGACTCATTGCCGACCATTTTCCAACTGCACACAACCACTCATGATGCGCACCAACTCATCGGCTACCGCTTCCAAACCGCTGATGTGTTCAAGCCGACCTTCTCGATTCCAAAACCCGCCACGATTTTTTTAAGCTGCAAGAAAAAATCGTGACGGTTTTTTTTTTCTTAAAATTTGCCACGTGCTCCCGACCACACACGACTGTAGAAGACTGTACAGGACAGTCCCAGACTTGGCCAAAACTAAACCTGAAAAAGGAAAATTACTCACGATTTTCGAAAAATGACCAATCGGCACCAGTCTTGAGCAGTCTGGAAGCGGTTTTCGAGCAAATAATGGGTAAGACTACAACAGACGACTGTACAGAACAGGAACAGACCTTGCCAGAACTACACATGAAAAAGAAAAACTGCTCACGATTTTCGAAAATTGGCCAATCGGCACCAGTCTGGAGCAGTCTGGAAGTGGTTTTCTAGCAAAAAATCGGCTGTGTGACTGAGCCTTTCTGTAGTCGCTGAGTTTAGTCGCCGATTCAACATGTCCAGTTGGCTTGCATTTTCTCTCCCGCTTGGAGCAGACTCATTGCCGACCACTTTCCAACTGCACACAACCACTCATGATGCGCACCAACTCATCGGCTATCGTTTCCAAACCGCTTATATGTTCAAGCCGACCTTCCCGATTCCAAAACCCGCCACGATTTTTTTAAGCTGCAAGAAAAAATCGTGACGGTTTTTTTTTTCTTAAAATTTGCCATGTGCTCTCGACCACACAAGACTGCAGAAGACTGTACAGGACAGTCCCAGACTTGGCCAAAACTAAACCTGAAAAAGGAAAATTACTCACGATTTTCGAAAAAATGGCCAATCGGCACCAGTCTTGAGCAGTCTGGAAGCGGTTTTCGAGCAATAATGGTTAAAGGTATAGTCACACAGAAGACGGCTCCCGACCCAACCACTTCCCGACTACACAAGACCGCTTTTATTTTCAAAATCGGCTACAGTCTTGTTCAAACTTGCAAAATTTACAATTTTTATCCCGACCAGGGATGATTAGTCTGCGAGTATCCCCGTCGTCAACGAGATATGCTGAAACGCCGGGCAGTAGGCGACAGCATCATGGAATCAACAAGATTCAGCATGTTTAATTGGCGACGCCACTTGTTCAGTCGCCGATTAGTCGCCGACCTTGAAACGACGGCACAAGTTGTGACATGTCGCTGTCAAGACTGCTCGTCGATTGGTCGCCGAGTTGTTGACGCCAAGAAAGGTGAAGACAACTCGCGACGCGACCCAACCTCTTCCCAACTACACAAGACCACATTTCTTTCAAAATCGGCTGCAGTCTTGTTCAAATTACAAGACAAGAGATACTCAATCGCCGAGCAGTAGGCGATCAAGCATGTAACTTTAAAATGCTTTAGTGTCTGTTTTTCACAAATAAGAGTAATATGAGGTGTTGATCTATAACAGTAGCAGCTAAGACACAAAATGGGCATTTTGAGTTTGGAAACAAATGACTGATAGTGGCTTTAACAGAGTGCGTATTTTAATGGGATACTTTGGCTGCCAAGATCTAGATGAGGTTAGAATAAGTTTGGGCTTTATTCTATAGATGATGTGACTGTGACATGACACCAATGTATGTCTTGTTATAAGAATTAAAAAATAGGTCTAGGTTCCAGTGTGGCAGGAGATATGATCACATAGTCCCCCTCAATGGTGATGAATAGGGCAATTGGTTCAGTTGACTCTTCACGCAATATTAGTTTCACGCTTTATTCCTATCTTAATTCCCCCTTTTTGTATTAAAGTGCTCCCCGCAAATGTGTTGTCTAATTTTAGTATGCGATTCTAAGGACCTCATAGACATACACTGTGGTGAAAGAAATTTGATTGCAATTCGGTCCAGGTTGCTTGCATAAAAATGCCTGGAGACTTGACTATGGAAGGAAAATTATATTGAATGGACTTTTGTTTGCCACCCAGAGCATCCAAGCATGCGAAGAAAACAATTCACACACCTGGTTCACCTGAACATTTCAGCTATTTCTACAGGTGATTGTTTTGTATTCTCTGCATGCTTAGGTTGTTCTGGAGGACAGGTAAATTAACCTGTTGTCCACCCGTGCAAGTACCTTATTTAAGAGAATATTCAAATTGGTCTTTGGGCAGAACGAATCTCAAGAGACAAGTAATTATAGTCCACCGTACTCATAGTCCAGCTACAGGGAACTCGATTCAGTTGACTCTTCACGCAACATTAGTTTCACGCTTTATTCCGTTGTCGTCTATGGAGCCTGGACTGTGGCTCCCGGCGGACTATAATTATTTTCACACAGGTGTAGAAGTAATTATAGTCCGGTGTACTCATAGTCCGGCTACAACGGTAAAGAATAGGGAACTCGATTCTGTTGACTCTTCACGCAACAATAGTTTCACGCCTTATTCCGTTGTCGTCTATGGAGCCCAGACTGTGGCTCCCGGCGGACTATAATTACTTTCACACCGGTACCAAAACTGAGAATCCCCCATGAGAGCTGGAATGTTCTAGCTACCATGTCAATATGTAGTAAACTGTGACTTTTTTTTGTAGACGAGGCCAAAGGATAATTATAGTGCTGAAATTAATGATGCGTGCAGCAATCAATGGATATTTAGTCACAGGGACCCTGTATTCATTAAACCTGGCGTTGCAACCGAGCAAAGATAATAACACGATATTTTGCCAAGGTGTGCGATGAAATATATCTTGTAAGGGATTTCAAAGTTAATCCTTAAGGAGTATTGTTGGGGACCAATCAAAATAGATTTAAACTAAAACCAGTGGCGGATTTAAGAGTCAGCAGTGTCAGCAGCTGCTGACAGGGCCCCCTAAAATATTGATCTCAGGGCCCCTTGGACACACCTTAATCGTACAAAAGTGCGATATTGCGTTGGTTCTTGATGCTATAGGGGCTCCACCTTAAGCTGCTGACAGGCCCCTTTTCCTTAAATCCGCCACTGACTAAAACCTTTTAAAGGTGCGTGTTCCGATCGTCTTTGGGACCCCCGATTTACCCGGAAGTAGTATCAATTTTGATATCAGATGAAAGGCCGTATTTTTCTCATTGTCGTCCTGAAATTTCAGCTTTCAAATCAATTTCTTTCTCAAGATATAGATAAAAAACTACAGTTTTAATGGTTAACCATTAATATTAGCACAACAGTGAATAGGGCATTGCACTATGCATTATCATCAAAACCGCAAGTTTGTTTCCCACGGTACTTGATGGCCAGTGTGTACAAGTGTCAGGCTCTCATATCAAGTAGAGAATACGATAGACAAAAATCGGAACAAGCACCTTTAACTTAAATCATATTTGCCTTAGACTCAATCATAGTAGAGTTGAATTCAAATCTAATATGAGATTAATTTTAATCTTAGTATTTATTGATCCCTAACTACAATCCTAAGGATTAACTTTTAAATCCCTGAGATTAGGAAAGTGATGAAATCGGATAACTATCATATCCCTGGGTATATACGAACTTGACATATATGAATGCCTATCGGACCATGGAAATACCTTTTCATTGGTGATAAGGCACACATCAAAATAGATAAAGGATCTTTTGGCAACAGCAAATTGAAAGTTTTTGTGATAAATGGGTCTTTCAGTAGTTTTTGGTCCAAAATCGGATAGTTTAAATGCAAATTTTTTTCCTCCCCTTTTAAACCATGGTAATCTTTTTTTTCAGGTACTTCCTAAATGGGTTCCACCTTTCTATCAAAAGTTCCACCACCAACAATAAACATGCATATTAAATTTTACTGCAAACTAATTTTCCCCCCAAATTTTATACTCTTGGATCCAATTTACAAAAAAAGATCGTAAACAAACTCAGCAGGATCAGAATACTTTTTCTTGAAATGTGTTTTTCTAACCTGTAAATGCACGTATTTTACAGGAGAAAAAAAAAAAACAACAATAACAAACTTTTCACTTATGTTTTATGTTGGTTTTTGTTTTTCTTTTCTATTGAGTGGCATCCCCAGGTCTTTAAATGAGATTGTCATTTGCTGACAGCAATAAGAAATATGAACTTCAGTCAATAAAAATAAAGGATCTTTCACCTGCATTTTTAAATGTAAATATCCAAATTGTTTTCAAATAATTAAAGGGAGGGGTAATTTTATTATGCTGGGGAGGGAATGGAGGATTTGAGGGGAGAATCTGAATTTTTTTGAGAGCAAGAGGGGGAAACCTGACAATTTCATAAAATCAGGGGAATGTGATTTTTGAACTGAAGCAAAGGGGGAATGCAAAATATTTTGCTGGAAAATATTTTCCTCCATTTCCCCCTCCCCACCTTAATAATGACCACTCTCTAATTGTAGTATGGGTTAATTCACGTGTGAATATTTTACTATGCTGGTTCTGCCTTTAACACATACAATGCCTTAAAGGTCCCAGGAAATGCAAATGAATCGATGTGGTTGTGTCCAGTCTACAAGGAGGGACTAGAAGCATTCATATTTGGGTTGGTGATGACATCATTAGTGAAACTATTGATTTATCAGAGAGTAATAGAAATTCCAGGTTACCTGGTTGTGAATCTATTCATGACACATGACTGAAAATCAATAGTTTCACTTATGATGTCACTGGTAGTGTATCTTTGTCTGGCCCCTGTTTATTGGAATGGAATGTCTCACAAAGATTTGGAGTACGTAGGTTTATCATCTCATTTCCTGGGACCTTTAACGGGGAAAATTAGTCGCTCCAAATTCTCTTACTCTTTGAAAACTTAAGCAAATAAAGGCAAAATATCACACCAAGTAATTTTGATCATGGTATTTATTAACAAAATTGTTCACAAGCTGTGAAGACAACCAAACAACAAACATCCAGATTTGAAAAAATGCTGTAAATTGTGTCTACATTCATTGCAACCTCTTCCCACTACAGGTGAAAAGTTCTACTCCAAATATCACTCCTATTTCCTGTCTGCCTGCAATCATTCACGGCAGCCACCAGTACTGAAAATTACGAATAAATTTAATTTGTATATTTTTATTCCGTCTTATTAACTGTTTATTGGTGATAAAGCACACATCAAAATAGATAAAGGATCATTGGCAACAGCAAATTGAAAGTGGAAGGTTTTGTGATAAATGGGCTTCCTCCCCTTTTAAACCATGGTAATCTTCCCTCAAATTATGAGCTATAAGCTATTATGAAGGGGAATGGCATTCAAGTATCATAATTTTTACCAGTATAAATGGATGACCATATTTTTTTTCAGGATACTTCCAAAATGGGTTCCACCTTTCTATCAAAAGTTCCACCACCAACAATAAACATGCATATTAAATTTTACTGCAAACTAATTTTCCCCCCAAATTTTATACTCTTGGATCCAATATGTGGATCCTGGGTTTCCTACCGGAAATCATTTTTTACCGAAATTCCTATCCCACAATGCACCAACGATGTATGAATAGATATGCATCACTCCATGCACGCTCGCGGTTTAGTGCGCCTCCTTTGAACTACGCGCACATTTTGTGCCGCAAAAATTACAAGGCAATCAAAGAGTACTCGTTACTGTAAAATTTTTGTACAGAAAACGGTTTTCGCACAGTTATGACAGAAAAATGACCGTATGACACAAAACACCATAGAATATATATGCACTATTTATTTTATCTACTCGTACATCGTTGGTGCATTGTGGGATAGGAATTTCGGTAAAAAATGATTTCCGGTAGGAAACCCAGGATCCATGTATTGCTGAGGGCACATGTGGTCCAGTGGATATGACCACCGACTCATGATCTGAAGGTTATGGGTTCGAGCCCCGCTGTGGCCAATGTGTTGTGCACTTGGGCAAGGCACTTTACCTCGCTTGCTTCGTCAACCCAAGTGATATTCGGGTAGCTGTTAGGGGGAATATTACAATCTAAATGCTGATAGGATTGTGCGCTTGGCCAGCTGCCGACCTAGGTGAAGCGAATTGATTGTGACGATTTCCTGATGGCAGCATAATAATAATAGACAACAGCACTGTGATCTTGATGAAATGGCACTTTATAAAAGCCAGTGTATTATTATTAATTTACAAAAAAGACCCTAAACAAACTCAGCAGGATCAGAATACTTTTTCTTGAAAATGGGTTTTTCTCAGTGGCGTAGCCAGGTGGGGGCAAAGTGCCCCCTCTGAAAAAAATCTTGAAGGGAAGTCGGGAAATAAAACACACATTCATGTTAAATCAGCCTTTTCGGATTCATTTGCCCTGCGACCGGGAAATTTTTGCTTGTGATTGGGACATTTGTTGCACCTACCGGGAAATTGCCCCTCGGAACCATCGGGCTGGCTACGCTCCTGGTTTTTCTGACCTTAACAGGAGAAAAGTCCCCAACAATACAAACTTTCTCACTTGTGTTTTTATGTGGGTTTTTAGTTTTTCTTTTTCTATTGAGTGGCATCCCCAGGTCTTTAATATGAGTTTATGTTCATTTGCTTACAGCAATACGAAATATGAACTTCACTCAATAAAATTTTAACCTGTAAACATCCAATTTGTTTTCAAATAATAAGGGAGGGGTAATTTTTGTTTAGCTGGGACGGAATGGAGGATTTGAGGGGCGAATCTGAAAAAAAACAACTTTAGAGGTCACAAGGGGGACAGGATCATTTAATAAAACAGGGGAATGTGATTTTTGAACTGAAGCAAAGGGGGAATGCCCAAATAATTCTGGCTGGAAAAAAGTTTCCTCCATTCCCCCTGAATAATGAGCCACATTCTAATTGGAGTATTGGTTAATTTCAACGGTGTGAAATTTTACTATGCTGGTTACTGTCTTAACAAATACCTATAGTCCACCTCAAATTCCTCTTACTCTTACAAGAAAACTTTAAGCCAATAAAGGTCAAAATACACACGTAAGTTTGATCATGGTATTTATTAACAAAAATTGTTCACACTCTGTGAAGACAAACAAACAACAACACCAGATTTGAAAAAATGCGGGGGAGGGGTAAATTGTGTCCTACATTCCTTGCAACCTCATTCCCACTTCAACAGGGTGAAGTTTCTACCTTTACAGTAAGAAAGAACTTTTCCCATGAGGAATTGTGGTAACTTAGTAATGGTACCTTCTTAGTAAGTAATTTGAACCCAGGTACGATTAGAAGTGCCCTTTGACCTCTGAAAATGAGAATATGTTTTTAATTGTCTACATTGTTATAGCACCATAGAGCCATATGTCCATACCATTGGCTTTCCATCTAACAACACACTCCCTCACCCCCTTTCTAATGATATGTGATGACTTCAATGACAGGATCAATCAACAACATTTTCATTGCCTTAAAAAGAACTGTGCCACATTGAAAAATAGTGCCGCCCTCTAATTTGTCAAATCAAGCTTTTATGTACATAGCCCTCACTTGAAATTATTAAGCCCAAATCAGCGCGCGTAGGGTAAAACAGAATGATTTTATATTAATGTCGCGGCGACATTAATTCATCATATGACGCAGAAATGTGTGCTGTGTAACACAAGAAAACCACGCCAGAGTTTATTCTCACGGCATGCACCTTGTTGACCTTCTGTGACCCTATGTGGTTTTAATATCAATGAGTTTGTCTATGATATTCTGTAATAGACACATTTGTTGATTAAAGTTATACAAACTAAAAGTTAACTACAAAACCTGGGTGTCTTAGCCTCTTATTATTATGTCCCCTACCTGTTTTTGTGTTGTTATTTTTATGTGTAAAATATATCTCTATTCTTCCAATGCCAAGACTCTCATTACGAACAAATTGAAGAATTTCATATTTCATGAAAATGTTGCCAGTGCCGCTATAAAGGTGGCAACACGAGATATTAGGCCACCCATATATTGTGCCATGTGTAGTTGATTCATATAGGTAGACCCCCAATAGATTCTTACATTATCTTTAAGTTACAGAATGCCTTTAAAGGGTATTTTCATTTTGCTTATTTCAATATAAACATGGCTAATTTATATTGCTCCTATCAAATTAGAAAATTTCAAAATGTTTGTACCAAAGAATATTTTTCAGCTTAATCCTTGTCACTTGTGGAACATTTTTTGAAAAATCTTACATTGGGGTGCTAGGAAAATCAGAATTTTCATATTTTTTTTAGGGACACCTCTTATTTGAAATCTCTCGTTGCACCTTTAAAAGCCCTCTTCTCCAAAGATTAACTGATAATTTAAGAAATACATCGCACATGCAAAATGTAAGATTATCAGTTAACTGTATCATTGCATGCTTTGAAATTTTAGCTAAATTGCTTATTAGTTCATCAAGGGGAGGGGAAGAGAGAATGGTAGTTGGAATAGTCCATTTGTGTAAACGGGGGAGTCAAATACGAGATACAAAATGAACATACCATAAATGAATAAGAAACACACATTGTATAAAATACACAAGTTATAGTTACATATTGAATCTGAATGATTTTAGGAAAGATAAAAATAATAACAAAATAATAAGAATAACTGCCAACCATTTGTACAATAATGCTATATTGCATTGGCTAATACTTTACAAAATGACCTTTGACCTTTATTAGTGGGTATTTGGGAGGACATTAATTTGCCTGAAAATATAATTCCTGTTGCAGTACACTAGCTGAGCAGGTTGCCTCTTTGTATGCATGCTTCATAAAAGAGTAGCAAAATGGGGTCTAATTATAAAACAATTCCAGAAAGTCAAAAGGATATCCACATACCAGGTACCCCCAACATATTACAGCCAGCTACCTGTTTTTTGATGTCTTAGAATTTTATAAATTTTCCAAATGAAAAGTGTATCCCCCCTATTGGCTCAAAAGAACACCAAGCTGAAGCCAGTTAGTTTTGAAACTGATATACAATAGAAGCTAAAACAATACCTTTATTCTCTAATTACTACATAAAACAGTGTTTTTACATTTTGAAAAGTATCTTGAAAAGCATTTCTAGATTAAAAATGTGTTGCTAATGTTACTATTATTGGATGGACACTGTCTGTCCAATGCGTCTGTCCAAAATTATTAACGTTAACAATAAAGTTTTAGTATGCATATTATATTAACAGAGAGAGAGAGATGCTTATGCAAAACTCTATTTCCTGCTATTTATTGGAATATAAGTAAATTGTCGTGCCGAGCAAGCTCGTGTATGGAGTGCCCATCTCTCTTTCCTTAGCGTTTGGGCCAGACTCCTCCGTATTATTTTTGCTGTGGGGGGTTCGCCACTCCTCCCGCACAGCGGGTCTGTTACTTTCCCAGCATTCAATAATGCTGGTACCCATTTGTACACCTGGGTGGAGAGGAGTAATTGAGGTAAAGCATCTTACTCAAAGGCGCAACACGTTGGCCGCAGTGGGACTCGAACCCACGACCTTTGGAGTGCGGGGCAAATGCTCAATCCACTGGACCACACGTGCCCTCAACTATATTGGAATATAGTTATAGGCACTATCAGTGATTTGCTGTATCACAAAATCGAAAAAATCAGATTTTTGCATGTCTGTAACAAGTATAGGTATCCTAACGTGCCCTACAAATGATAGGACCAGAAGCAACCTAATAAGGAAAAAATCGGGTATTTTAGTCATTAGTGTCCGAACGGACACTTAGTACAACACGTAATTGAATGGAGATTCGTATCTTTGAACACTGCCGTGTTCTTCCTTTTCCGTCAATTCTTCAGTTGGAAAAAAGTAACTTATGCCATTCTACAGACTTATCCTTCACTTTTAAGCTATTCCTGCAAATTTAAAATATTTTGACTCTCTTGAATAAATCACTGATAGTGTCTTTAAATATAAAATTAATAAATTTGTATTTTTTCTCCTTGTCAAAATAATGCCATGAATAAAGATTTTGCCAATGTTACTACTTTTGGACAGAAATTTTTGGTAACTTGTTCCATCCAATATTAGTAGCGTGTGGTCTAGTGGAAAAGTGCAGGACTCATGATCATTAAACCATTAAATTTGCGAGTTCGAGCCCCACTGTGGTCAACGTGTTTGTGTCCTTGGGCAAGACACTTTATATTGCTTACCTCTCTCCACCCAGGATTGAAATGGGGAGCTGTTATGGGGCATATTACAATCTAAGTGCTAATAGGCAGCATGCTAATTGGCCAGCAGCACACCTGAATGAAGCATCACAATTGTGACAATTTCCTGATGGCAACGTAATAATAATGGCCTTGCGCATTGAGACAACATTGTTGTGTATGCGCTTTATAAGTGTGGAACTATTATTATTATTAACATTAGCAACCTGTTTTAACCTAGAAACACTTTCCAAACACTTCTAAAAATTTAAAACAATATTTAAGTTAAGTAATAACAAATATTTAAATATCAAATAACTCACTTTTAAATGTTACTGGCTTAAGCCTTGGCTCATGCACCTGTTTCAAATTATTATATGTCATAGGATTTGTGTTGTGATCAATGGCTCAAACCAAAGTTAGCGTGAGCCAGTTGACCTGACAATGGTCTTATTCTAACGTGCTCTACATCAGCAAATATCCATAATTAAAGTTTTTTTGGAACTCTTGGGATACTTTACTGTGAAACATGCCATAAGTAAAATCAACATTTTTGTGCATTTGTAACTTCTAAATTGTTTTTACACAAGTGGAAATGATCATAGTATTGGCTCATTTCAGTATCTTTGAATACATTTGTTTGCTAAACTCACTCTTTGAAGTTTTCATAAATTAGAAACATAATTTGTCATAATTTTTTGGGAAAAAAATGAGCAAAACTTTTAGAAAGATGGCCCTAACATACTCTGAAACTTTAAGATATCCCATATCAATACATTAAACCATTCTACACCATCAAATAGCACTAGTAAAGTAATTTCTATATTGTATCTATTTGATAAAAACTCTGCTAAAAATATATATTATACTACATTCTATTTTAAATATACAGCATAGAGGTAGCAGTATTTACTACTTGCACATTGCCTGGGGCATGTTTTGGTTTCTCAAGAACCAAGTTTACACAGCTGTTTGAAGGTCTTATTTATTATGACAAAACCAGAATAAAAGAAAAAATGTTGATGGCAATACAGTTTTGATAACGATTTGTATTATTTATTCCACTAACTACATCCTGTGTAAATTTTACAAAATTTAATGATTTTTCTTCAAAATCTAGTTTTACACATCTTTCTATGGAGGATGTGCATATAGAGGGCACTATAACATACAAATCATAACATTGTGGGCCTTTATGGCAAGGTTCTGCAATGGGTTTTTCTGAGTTTTGCAAAGTAAGAGTTTAAAAAAAGTGTGACCTCAAGATTTTTCAAAATTGATATTTTTGCATTGTTGGAAAGCTTTTATACATATCCCTCACCTGAAATGGTTAAGCCCAAATCAGCACCCATACGGGTAAACAGAATAATTTTATAATAAAATGACAGAAATGGCGTTAAACACAAGAAAAACACTTGCCATAGTTGATTCCCATGGCATACACCCTGTTTGACCAGTCTGTGACCTTTGTGGTTTAATAATATCAATGAGTACAAGTCTATGATATTCATGTAATAGGCACATCATTAAAGTTATGGCAAACTTAAAGTTGGCCTACAAATTACTTGGATGTCTTTAGCCTCTTACTAATTATCTATCTGTTTGGGGGGATGTGAATTTTATGTGTAAAATATATCTGTATTCTTCCAATGGCCAAGACGCATTGCGTTGAATAAATTTCATATTTTGTGAGAAATGTGACAGTGCGCCCTTTAAGTTCAACTTTGATCCCCCCTATTTAAAGGGATTAGTATGAGTAGTATAGTAATTTTGTTAACAATCAGGCCAAGATAGGGACAATTGTTTGAGGTGTTGGTTATGTATGTCGTTGGATTCTACTTATGATCTGCAAAAAAAAAAAGGATGACTATGTCAAGCAATCAAATCTGTAAAAATTTATCCACTATCACTACTTCTTATATTGTATTTCAGTGCAAAAGTGCCCATTTAGAGAAATTAGGTGCTCTTGGGAAATTGTACAAAAAGGCACCCAAGCTCAAGTTTGGTTGTGTTTGGGGTCTCAAAATTGCTAAAAAAAAAATATTCTGACTGACCAACCACATTCTTTTTCCATTATGGATAAGTCAACTATTTTGGGATTTTTGGTCTTCTCATCTCAAGTTGTTTAGGCAAAAATGCTTTCTGGTAACCATTGCTATGCAAATGTTGCTAAAGACACCGCGTATAATCATGTGACTCTATTATTTTACATGTAAGAAATCAGAAAAAAAAAAAAACCGAAAGAAATATATCAAAAATTCATAGCCAAGGCTGAACATAATACAGATAAAATCCTTATACTGAATTTAAAAAAAGGAAACCAATTGTTGAATAATTACAATAATAAACTTTTTCAATCCAATGTGGATAATGTGTTTAAAACATTACAAAAGACAGTCAAAGTCATAATTACTTACCGTTGTGAGTCAAAATGATTGTTCCCCGATTGAAACAAAACAATAGTTTAAAATATTGTAAATCTTTTTAGAAGCGTATTTATACTTTTATATTATCAAATAATTACTTCTAATTCACCATGTCAAAAATCCCGAGATTCAAGCATTTTTATTTTCCAAGTTAGGGCCTCATTTTTTAGAGGGCTCACGAAATGCCACTGTGTACAAATTTAGTACGTAAAACCAAGAAGATAGAAAATGTTAACAGTTGTAATTCACAAACCAGGATCCAGAAAAAACGAGCTAGGCAAGAACTTTTTTCTTATTTGTGCATTTATTCACCAAGAGTGAAAACACAAACTTATTACTATTTATCAAGAAAGAAAATTGTTCCAAAAACGTCTGACCTTTGACCTTTAGCCAAAACTTAGGGATCACTTTAAATTGAAACCTGTTTTGGTGTGTATTTTTCAATATCTTTTTGTTTTGCATTAGGTAATAGTTAAAAACGAGTAGTTCATTCCAAAGCTTGAAGACTTCTAAACAGTCCAAAAATATAATTGCCACTTGTTGATGGCCATTAATCCCAACTTACTAAATGGCTGCGTTAACCTCATTGGGGGCTCATCTATACCATTTATCACCATTGGTAAAGACACACATTGGTAGACGTTTCATATAATATAGAAGTCCCATTGATGCAAATGAGGATATTGCATTCATTCAGTCAACCACTACTGCACAAGGTCATTCAGGGCATGACGGAATCAATTGTTAATACCTCATTTGCATCAATGGGGACTCTATATGAAACGTCTACCCACCACATTAGATTAGTACCTCCTACTTGAAATTTGCGCTTTACCAATTACAAAATCAATAGAATCTGGCAAGGCAAAGCTGAGGGCCTTTATAAATGAGTGTAGCTATTGATTGCCTGAAACCCAAAAGAAAAATTCAAAATTCCTGTGAAAGCGATTTAAATGTACTTCTGAAAGTATTACAATTTATGAGCAACCTTGCACAGTTTTACAAGAAAAAAATAAGGATATTTGGGGGACCCAATCATTTGATAACAATGTACATTCAAAAACAGTCTAATGTACACGGACATGACCAAAATCTTAAAAAAAGAGTGTTCTAGTCACTGAAGTCATTGTTGTTGTTTATTATAGGTACCAAATTTACAGCAACAAAATATAACCTGTAGTATGTTATTATTACTGACCTTTTTAATCACATTTTATTCTTCCCCAAAAGACAATCTTGTTGATTAAGTATTGAGTACAAAATATAAACCAATTTTAAATTTAAATTGCTTAATGATTATGATTGACATATTTTATGATTAAGGCATACTTGGAAACATCTTTTGTTTATGGATTATCAGAGCAGCTCTGTTCATATCAAAAAAATTGATGGCACACTCTGTAAAAAAGTAGGGCTCCCCACATTTTCTTTAAAGTGGGGGCTTATTTTTCATAAAAATATGGCAATTTTGTTTATGGATTGTGCAGAAGGCTCATTATACCAAAAAAAAATGCTGGCACACTCTTTATAAAAAAGTGGGGCATTTACATTTTGTTCTTTCTATAAAGTTGGGGGGGGCTTATTTTCATTACAGAGAAAGAGAGTATGCTTAAAGTTACTACCATCATCAGTTTGTCATCAAAAAATGGGCATTTCAGTAAGGCGACACACTTGCTAATCGAGACCTTACGGAATAAACCGCATTCTCTCTTCTGTACAGGGTGTTTGAATCATAAGTGTGTCAGCTGGTCCATTCTCCGATTAAGTGTCAAAAAGGCGTTTTAGTGGTCGCTGCCACAGTCATGCACAGTTTAATTAAAGCTTGTTTTTTGAACCTTTTTTTAAAAAGATATGCATGTTTATGAATTATAATTATACTTAGGAGTTATTGTTTTCAAAATGATCCGGACTAGATGTTGTAAACGGATGAGAAAAGTATCAAGCAACAAGGCTAAAGATGCATAATTCTTTGTTTCGCCATGTCGCCACCCAAATCCGTCTTTAAAATGTTGTCCCTTGCCCGGTAACACAAGAGCGCCCTTATCACAGATTGCATTGCATTTTATCAGCCTCTATTATGCCACTAATTGTTAAGTTAACACATGATAATATTGATTATAAAGTTTCGCAAGAGTTTCTCTGAGCGCAGGTCGCCAATATTGCAGACAGATACGTTACGATAAATTTTGTAAGAATGGATACCAAATTGCTAAAAAAAGCTGAAACCTATGTTTCCAATAGTGATAAAGCGAGAACAGATGTCACGTTATAGTATACATGTTTTGCATAAAAATTGGTTTAATATAAAAATTCCAGGCCCTAGTAAGAAAGAAATCCCTACCTGTTACGTTCATTACGCGACAGATACGGTACCTCCCTCCTGCTACGCTCTTGCAATATGGGAGTGGATACATAAAGCGAATACCACACCATCCTTAGTATGAAGGTAATCACCTGAATAAAACGTATGAAGAGAATAAGTCGGTAGAAGCCACGTTACTTTTCATCAAGAACAGCACGACTAAGAAAAAAGGCCCGATCAGATATGTTTACAACAGACTACGTTACTTAAGTGTTAAAGTTAGGAAATATACTAAAAATCGGAGATATTTTTAAGATCACCCATGCATTGTTCCGTGTTCTGAGAATATAAAGTTACGGATTTTTTCAATGATTCAGGAATCCTAATGTTGATAATTTCGGTCATTTTGGAGCAAACTTGAACATTTAACGGAGGAGAATGGCCCAGCCTGTATCTTATGGAAAAACACCCCATTCACAAATTCTTTTTCAGGGATTATCACAAAACAACTTTTCTAGTAGATCTACGTTTCAGCGAAGGAAAATGTGGCCAGCGTATGATACATTGCTGCATAATACAGCGTTTCAGCGTAAGACACAGCGACTGTGCTCGCTTCTTATCATTTTACAGAGCGTGTACATCGCCCTACATTTAACCGCTTTTGCGATGGCATACCAAGTGTTCCATGCCGGCCACGATTTATTTGCAGGGAAATGTAGGAAAGTGTATATAACTCTAATCATACTAATACAGCATGTTCAATTTGGTTTAACAAAAATAAAAGAACAACTAAAAAACAAAAACTTAGTAACAGTTCTTTTGAAGTTCAGATTTGAGTGGTTTCCTTCGTGCTTTCTATGGCGTCATTACGGGAGTGACAAATTGTTCATGCAAAAAATCTTAAAAAAACTTAAACACTTTCTGTTTGACACTAATTTATTGTAAAGCACAAACAACTCTACTTAGTTCGATACAAAAAAGCGAGCCTCTACTTTTCGAACTGATAAAAAGCGTAAGTGCAATACTGTTCAGCTGGACATTTGTATGTGCTGTGTGCTGCTTGTGTTTGATAAAAATATGCATTAAAGGAATACTGTTTGATACACTGATCAAAAAATAATAAGTCCTGCCTGTTTAGAGCTGGACTAAAGTTGTAATGATTTTAGAGAGAGGAATAAAGAAAATACACAAAAATGACTATATACACTAATGCAAAAATGTACTCACTTAGTTCATGTTAATCAAAAATTGTTAATCGTTCATTGAAAAACATGGTTTTGTTTGTATGCACTCTATTTTGAATTTCATGAGTATTTTGGGCAAATTTTGGTATATCAGGAAGTTTTCAAACACCAAATGGAGACAAAACTTAAATTGGTGATAGAAAATGAAAATGACTCAATTTGAACCTTTGTAACCTTAGACAGAATCCAGAGGGTGTTTTAAATCAATCCCATGATGCATATCAATGTTCCTATACTGTACTGTACTTAATACATGACAGTACTTAGGGGCAAAAAGTGTCCCAAAAGTTTAAGAACCACAAGATATTTCATAATCATGCTAAAAATTCTAAGTACTAATGCTTTGTGGGCTAAAATGAGCATGAAGTCACGGTTTTAGTGTTAAAGAATAGGAATTTTTATGGAATCCATGACCCTAATTGGGTGAAATTTTCCCAAAAACCTGGTGCATTGTTGGATTGACTCAAAACACCCTCTGGACAGAATGTTCTTCAATTTTCTGCTCAGTGTGAAAAGCTCTAATATTTCGTAACTGGAATACTTATAAGTATTTACTGGAATACTTATAAGCATTCCAGTAAAAACATATAAGTCTGGACTGCTTATAAGCATTCCAGACTGACTGCATGAACTGACCATCCTGTACTAAAACAACATCAAAATAATTATAGCAAGCACAATACATCAAAATGTAGTACACAAGACATGATATGTACTGCAGCATTTTTCTTGTAGACAAATATTACCTTGCATTGGTGCACATTTGTGATAAAGAAAACCAACATGATAATAAAAAAAATTACCTTAATACATAAAATGTTCCATATTAAATATTAATATGTATAATCAGAACTTAGAGAATAATAAGAAAGAAAATAATAGATGGGTGGGATTATTAAAACACTGGGTGTTTCATTTCAGAGTGCAAAGGTCATGTTCAATACATAGGTGTCACATGCACTGTGCATGACTTTAGTCAGGGACAGAATTAGCCGACCAATTGCGCGTATCTCAAGGTTTGTCAATCAGCGCTGTGCGGACTGTGATTGGTTTGAACGTGGAGTATGGGCGGGGCAATTTCGAACAAAATATGATTTAAAATGTCAAAACATGCCCTGATTGAGTCAGGTTTTCGACGCACGGACACAATAATTTACGTTAAACTTTGTGTTTCAATAAGCTTTAAATGTTCACAGAATATATTCTTCACGGCGACATTTGTTCTGCACCGTCAAATTACGTCAGACGTGCAATTGGTCGCCTTATTTGTCCCTGACTATATTATGCATGCATTGACTGTACGTACCCAGAGGGTGTATTGAGTCAATCCCACAATGCACCAGTTTTGGGAAATTTCACCTCAATAGGGTATGTGATCCTACAAAAAATCCTATTCTTAACACATAAAACCCCAACTTTTAAAGCTATTTTAGACCACAAAGCGTTAGTACTGTCTAGCATGATCATGAAATGTCTTATGGGTCTTTTGGAACACTTTTATCCCTAAGTAATAACATGTGTTTAGTACAGTACAGCATAGGCACACTGTAATGCATTATGGGGTTGGTTCAAAACACCCTCTGGAGTGTACCCTAACCATGGCTATTCCAAATGAATTCAATACTCCTCGTATACTCAATTCCAGTTGTGCATAGGGTGTATTAAATTAATTTGGAACAGCCCATTGTTAGGAAGCTAAATACAACATGCACTCTGGTCACCAAAATAGGGCCAAATTTCTTTCTGACAGTAATGCTATATTGATAAATAAAATGGCTATGTAACTGTATATAAACACAATAAAATGCAGACTACAATTTTCCCCTAACATGTGAAAATGCAGTTCAAATTCCACATGATGATTCATGATTATGTTTGTAGAATCCCACACCCTAAACCAACTGAATTGCTCTGCTCTGGGATCCACTCTTAAACACATGGCCACCCCCCCAGCACAAGACCTCAAAGTTGCTCCTGTTCATCTACAACTAAAAAAAGCCAAAAGGAAATGTCAACAAGTGCAACTGTTATGTTTGTTTTGTTCTGAGATAAACTGTAGGTGTCCATTTAAAGAGACACTGGCACATTTGAAAAATAATGCGCCCTCAAGATTTTTCAAATTGATATTTTTGCATGGTTGTAAAGCTTTTATATACATTAGCCCTCACCTGAAATGATTAAGACCAAATCAGCGTCCTTATGGGTAAATAGAACGATTTTATAATTAATGTCGCCGGCGACATTTATTCAGCAGACGACGGAAATGGCGTTTAGCACAAGAAAATATATGCCGTATGCATATTTCCCACGGCATGCGCCCTGTTTGACTGGTCTGTGACCTTTGTGGTTTTAATATCGAGTCCATGATATTCATGTAATATACACATTTGTAGATTAAAGTTATGGAAAACTTAAAAGTTAGCATACAAATTACCTGGATGTCTTTAACCTCTTATTAACATCCCTAACTGTTTTTTGAGTAAGTTATTTTTATGTGTAAAATATATCTCTATTCTTCCAATGGCCTAGACTATCATTTGAGAGCAAATTGAAGACATTTCATATTTTGTGAAAATGTGCCAGTGCCGCTTTAACAAATCCCCCAGGCTCTCTCCTATTCATCTACAAAGCTACAAGGCAAGTCAAAAGATGCAGCTGCAATGAATTGTGTTTTTATGGGATACACTGTGGCTATCCATTGATCAAATACCCTTTTTAATATCTTATATTCATCTACAAAGCTAAAAGGGCATGTTAAACGTTCCAACTCAAATGTTCTACTTTTATCCGGAACACACTGTAGACATGCAAATACCCTCAACACTCTCAAAGCTCTCCCCTATTCATGTATAGTGCTACTAGGGTATATTAAAAGGTACAGCTGTAATGTTCTGCTTTATTTGGAACATATTGTAGATATCCATGAACAAATACCTAACACTCATATTCATCTATGAAGCTGAAAAGGGGCATCAAAATGTATCATTGCAATGCAATGATTTGTATTTTTCTGGAATATAGTGTAGATATCATTGAACAAATACCCTTAAGACTCTCCTATTCATCTACAAAGTGAAAAGGGGGTGTTAAAAGGCGCAACTGTATTGACTTGGTTTTTTTAGGACACACTATAGATATCCATTTTAGAAATAACCCCTCCTGACTCTCTCCAATTTACCTGTAAACTAAAGGGAGGGGGAATCAAAATGTGCACTTCTAATGTCTTTTCTTTTGGGGCTACACTATAGATATCCTTTAAACAAATATCCTCATGGCTCTCTCTTAATCATCTACAAATTAATTTGGGCTAGAAGCACTTCTCACAAAAGTGTTTGTTCAGTGGATATCTACAGCATATCTACGTATGAAAACAAGATATTGCAGTCAATTCATTTGTTAAACATTAAACTTAGAAAGTAAAATCTATTGCACAGACAGGGAGCGCACATGATACATAGATAAAATACAAATTCAATAATTAAGTGATAAATAAACATTTTCAATTTGCTTCAATTGCACAACATACAAATACTGTTTGGTGGAACTTAAATAAAAATGTTGATAGATATTCCAGCAATACATAATAACAAAATGTAGAAATGATCACAAAAGAGTTATTTTTCTTATCAATCAATAAGGTTTTATAAATTGGTAGAAATACTACTCCTATATACAAAAATTACATGTGTACAAAGGCTTCACTTAATTAAATCAATCATTAATTAATAATGATATCTAAGGTGACCGCTAATCTCTAATTCAATCATAACTTAAATTCATGTTGTGTATCAAAACTCAACAAGAATGGACCAATAATAAGGTACAATTTAGCAACAATTTGTTTTGTGTATGTATAGTTATTACAATAGCTAGCAAATCATAATTGCATGAGTGAACATTCTAGTTATGGTACCATAATCAGTGGCCTACCGAGGCAGTCGATCCAGAGGGGGAAAATTTCCAAGACGTCCCGCCAGAGGGGGCAAAATTCGTAAATCGTCCCAATGATTTGCTCCAATTAAGTCTGAATGCAAAAATGCGAAAAATGCAAAATTTACTTTAATTTTGTCCAAATTTGGACCGAAATTGGTTGAAATTCCCCAAAAAAGATGGATAAAAATGCACATTTTGGCCCATATCGTCCCGCTTTTTCGAGCCAGAGGGGGAAACTTGCCCCCCTGCCCCCCCTCCGGTCGGTACGCCACTGACCATAATCCTCATCAAGTTTGTATATAATTAGCAAAAGACAGACAAAATACAACACTTAAAATGCACTGAGCTGGCTTATTTTTATATCACCAGAGAGCAAATGCAGGATTTGACCAGAACCTTCATTCGAACACCTGCACTACTTTTTTCTTCATGTTGAGATTACGTCGTTACGTTTTGTCTTTTTATGTAGAGACAGGCAGATCCTTCCTCAACAGTTGATATATTGTTGTGTGAATACATATAGGTCATAAGTGCAATAGCTGCCATGTGATAGATCCAGTGGTGTTAATTTCTTGTTGACATTGGGGGGGGGTGGGGTTGATGTAATTTATGAATGAAACTGGTTTTGCTGAAAAGTTCCATTACTAGGACATGTGCGCTCAAAGCGCAGCTAAAATGTTGGCATTTAGAGCTAAACTTGTTAAATTGTAATCGTAATAGATCAAACGAACGTGCGAAAATTACCATTTTTTAAAATACTAATGGCAAAATGATGTTATTTTGGTCAAAAACACATGTACGGGCATCAACATTGGGGGGTGGTCGTAAATGACCATCCCCCTCATCAAAATATTGGGGTGGGATATATCCACATCCCCCGGGATTTACGCCTATGGATAGAATCTGTGTGCTATCCATAAGGCGTATTAGGATAACTAATTTATATTTATAACATGTGATTGCAAGAAGGTTGAAGTGTAATAGCTGCCTTGTGATAGATCTGTGTGCTCTCATGTATTAGTATAAACTGAATTTATATTGATAACAACATGTAAATGCAAGAAGGTTTGTAGTGCAATAGCTGCATTGATGATCTGTGTGCTGCACATGTATAGGATAACTCTCAATTTACCTTTGTTTGAGTCATTGGATTCTGGAAAATGGTTCTTAGGTGCCTTTTTACCTGAAGAACTATTTCAGAGCCACTAACACAAGACTTGCATGTATTAGGATCATCTCAATTTACCTGTTTGAGTCAGGGATCTGGAAATGTTCTTAAGGTGACTTTTTACCTGAAAAACTATTTCAGAGCCACTAACACAAGACTTTGCATGTATGAGGATAACTCCTCAATTTACCTTGGTTTGCAGTCATTGGATCTGGAAATGTCGGTTCTTAGGTGACTTTTTCCTGAAAGAACGATTTCAAAGAGCACTAACACAATACTTTGCATGTATTAGGATAACTCCTCAATTTACCTTGTTGAGTCAGTGTATCTTGAATGGTTCTTAAGGTGACTTTTTACCTGAAGAACCTTTCAGAGCCACTACACAAGACTTTGCATAATTGTGTTTGATGGGAATTTCTGGCAAATCACGCTATGTGCAGCTTATTGAACCATCTTATTCACATGACGATATGCCTGTTATGGCATGCTCTCTGTAAATGGATTAGTTTCATAGGTCCCAGCCTGAACACACACAGTTTTAACAAAAATTGGGGATTCACTTTTTAATCAGGACTCTGCTGAGAACTTATTTGTATGCTCTTAGAGCAGATTTAGAGATAATTTTAGTTTTTCTTAAGAATTTATCCACACTATTAGTATTACTAAGGTATGCACATATTTTTTTCAAAGCTAAAATGATTTTTCTTTCATACAAAATAAAGAAAATCGGGTCATCTTTATGTCACCTTTTATAATGTGAAATAGCACAATCTCATAAATAGTCTTTCATAAGTTTTTCAAATGGTGTTTGAATATTTTTAGAAAATGCAGCACTACTACCTACCAGGTCAAGCTAGCATATCATGTTAGATGGTGAATTCATCAAATTACACACTATCTAAATGATGGAATCAATGGGACTAATACATTTGAATAGTCTATTCTTAATAGTGTCATGTCCATC